>JAQFYG010004540.1:0-10913 GCA_034694325.1 Entomobrya corticalis | reverse complement strand
GGAGTGGCTGCTGCGAAAAAGAGGTTTGGAGCTCTTGAAGATGTTTTAAAACTACAATGATTAACTTCTAGTTTGAATGAATAGTATTTGTTCTTGATTTTAAATAAAAACTCTAAAATAATATGTACAAATACAATAAAATATAGTTTTATTTTATTCATAAGCTAGAGTAACTTCAATTACAACTTAAACTCAAAAACTAATTCAACGATTGGCACCAAATTTGATACACTACACATAATTAATTTTTATTACAAAATATTTAACTTGTTGAGCAATTAGCTTAATAGAAGTTAATTGTTTTGTTTCATGTGTAGTTTTCACGGGAATGGTCGTCAATGAATTATAATTGGCGACTTTGAATTTAATTGCGCCACCAACTATAAATTTAATTCACACAATCGGCTACTACAATTTACATTTAGTTTTTGCCTTTTCCTATTTCTGGATAACATTTAATTAATTATTACTAGTCACTAGTGCTCAACGAATCCATCTTCCTTTCATTTTTTCTTCCTACATCAATGACAGTTTTTATTTAAAAAGCTAAAATAATAAATATGTAAACATATGAACCTATGATCCGAAGACATCATTAGGGTTGAATAATATGCATTTGAATTGATATTACATATTCATTTATCATTATTCGTTATTGTATTTGATGCAACTAAGTAAGACCATTTTTATTGAATTCCCCGTCATTCATAACCCCCAAATCATAAGTTTCAAAAGTTTGACCTCTAGAGGTCAAGTGTGAGGTCACGGGGTCACGAGACTATTGTCAATGAATTCCCCGTCATCGATAACCCCCAAGTTCTAAGTTTTAGCTCCCTAGCTCCGATTACTATGTTTAACCCCTTCTTGCAGGGGTCAAATGAGGTCATGGGGTCACAAAACCATTTTTAATAGATTCCTGGTAGTCGAAAACCCTCATGTTGCAAGTTTCAGCTGGCTAGCACACGTCTTTATATGGTTGACCTATTGGGGTCAACAGAGGTCATGGGTCGATTTTGCCCATAATCAATAGGGTTCATCCTTGGTGCTCAAAGAGTATGTATACCAATTTTCAGTTGAATCGGATGAAGCGTTTGGACGCTTTAGCGCGAACAGAGTACAGAACACAGAGGACAGACAGACAGTTTACTGGCACCCAAACAATTTTTTTTTGTATTTGTATAATGATCCTTTCGGATCATAATAATCAATTAAACTAGCATTACATTTTAAATACTTCCACAATTTTTTTTACTTTTCATTTCTCCGATCCTATTCAACAATAAAAATTATAATTAAAACTACATGCATTCCTACAAGCTATTACGCCTGACAGACTGACGTTTATACACATTTTTATTTAACTTTCAATCAATGATCATCAGTGTTCAAGTTCAGAGTCTTATCATCTACTTATCAATCAATTTCTTACAAAAATAGTTTCTAATCTTCACATTTTAAACGACCTCATTATATCATTTCATTTTTCACAATTACAATTAGATAATTGATGATTAAATTGATTTCAGTGTCTTTGGCTCATCCCATACCATAATTTAATTGAAAATATAAAGTTAATATTAAATCTCTTTTTACATCAAAATTAAATCCAGCTGTTAACAAGTAACAATTAATTATCTTTTCATCGTCCCTAAATTGATCTTATAACAACTTAAAATATATTCTCTATCTAGCATCCTAAAATTCTAAACCAATTATTAATGTTTCATCTCAACTTTAATTATTTTAAAATTGGAATAGGCTTCAGCGAAAAATTCAATATGTAATGAATCCACAACTTTTTCAAAAAAATTAATAAATTTTCAAGATAGAATTTAAAGAAGGTTTTAAACTAATTTTCCATCAGATAAATTATGTGCCTTCTTAAATCTCTCATTTCTGTACAAACTGAACTGCGTCTTATCAACCTGAATAGATCTTCCCGTTTTATTCACAATGTCCGCTAATCTCTTCCTAAAAAAACAATAAAAAATATTCAAAGTAATTAAAAAACTGCCTGTCATAACTCAATTAAAATACTTCGACATTTAGTTTCCCATTAACTTACTTTTCAAGCTCCTCCTCGTCGGTTTCACTGTAATAATTTACAGACCCCATCGATGCAGGCGAAAAATTGACAATTCTCCGGGATTTTTTAATATTGGCCAAAGTACCGTTCACAGGACCTGCATCTCCAGACGCTTTATCACCAGGCTTCACCACTTCCGGAGTGGATTCCCTCCTAAGATTTCCTTGACTTTGGCTAAATTGTGAAAACGACGCCACTGAAAACAGACAAAATTACCAAAACAATTAAAATAATCATAAACATCATAAATAATTAAAATTCATTTAAAATCTTTATTTTTCTTACAGCTTGTAAGTCCACTCCTCACTCGTCCAATGAGATCACCTGAAACCACCGGATTATCGACAAATCTTAAATATTCCACCACGTCCACCTGATCGGACGCCAAAATAACTTTATTTATTGACTTTTGATAGGCCTTTTGATTTTCCTCCAAGCTCTTCTCCTCCATTTCCAGTTCCTCCTTCAGACGTTTGATCCTCATCTGGTTCTCCTCCGCCTGAAGTGCCTTTGCCATAGCCTTCTGAATTTTTCGCTGACAACTTCTGCAGGTCTTCAATTTGGAGATGTCTTCAGTCCTCAAGTCCAGAAGACCCTCATTGTGCAGCGATTCGTTTACGAACTTGTGGAATTCGAAACTCCCACTAAATTCTTCGTATTCTTCCTGACTCAATGCACATGCTTTCAAACAGATAAAGCATCTATCATCAGTGTCATTTATCTCATCATTGTCGTCTTCCTCAGACTCAGAATCTTCCTCAAGGTCAGATAAGAACATCTCCTAAATTTGAAAAAAACGATTTTAAAACAATTAATCTTATAAATATGCATTATCTCGTAACGACTGGTATAAATTAAATTAGAATTTCAGTTAAAAATCTTACCCGAGAGAAATGTTCAGGGAAAACTTCAGGTTCGGAATCGACCTCCCACTTCTGATAGGATGTGTGGTCACTCTCCTCAAATATAGGTTCTTCATCAGGGACCTGTGCAGATTCTGGAGAGAGGACCTTTGCAGGTTCAGGAAATACCTTTACGGATGCTGGAGGATGAACCTTTGCTGGTTCTAGAATAAGTGCCTTTGCAGGTTTTGGCGGCGGGTTAACAGGCGTTTTGACACGACCACCTCCACCATTCTTCCCTGAGCTCCTCCTCCTAATTGTCACATTTAACGCTGGGCGATGGTCAGCCGTTAGTCTTCCATGATTCCCTCCAAGTTTCTTTCCTCTCCGGAAGAAGCCGTTATAAAGCCCCTTGACCCGTGGCCCTCTCCTCTGACCAGTCAACTTCCAAACAGCTGCCACCAGTCCCATCCATTTCCCTTGACCTTGCGAGTTCCTTCCGATTCCATGGGTCTTTCTCTGGTGCCGTAGGCGGTAATCATTTCTTGGGAAGCTTTCCCCACAGTTTTGAACCGAGCAAACATAAAAGTCATTTTTATTTTTGTAGTGCCTTGTGTTCAGGTGCCTATCACGGGCAAATTCCGTGGTAAAGCCCATCTGGCACTCGTGGCAGGAGTATGGCTTGGGGTTCACTCCAAGATACTTGACTTTTGGCATTTTGACACGAGAATCAAGACACTTTTAGCTTTTTCGAACCTAATCTCTTCAAATCTAATTATCATTCGAAACGAAATATCATCAACACAGCCTTTCCCTCGAGAGATACCTATCAAAACTTTAATTGCTAATTAATGCAGAATAATATGAGCTAATTAATCACTGATCTAAAATTAATTATAAGAATAACATCCGATTTTTTAAGTTTTTTGTTCTAAATCTATGAAGAAATCATCAGCTGTCAGCTTGCTTCTTACTTGATCGAAAGGACTGGAATCACAACAGAAAATTCGTCATTTTACGTTTTTTGACGACGATGATGGCGGGCTCTCGGGATACAACTATCAACAAACCAAAAACATAATTTTGGCGTTAAAGCTAAACAATTAGGATTGCAGCGGTAAAAATACCACGAGACCTCAACCGGCAGTTGTTGTTTTCACCAATTATCTGATTGGCATTTAACTTTAAAAAATTTCTCATTAATTTCCTAATATATAAGGCAGACCATTCCGATAGAAGATGATAACCAACCATTATTTAAAAAGATCCCCGATGAATTTGAATAATTTTGTTTTGTGCCTTCTGCCAACTCATTATTTTGGAGAGAGACGATAATAAAAGGGCAGAATGGCGCAGTGCCAGCGTATCCGATTTGCAGTCAGCTCTTGGCTGAGATCACGAGTTCGATTCCTGCTTGGCTCAATGATTACAAAATTGCCCCCTTTACTATGATTATTATCATGATTAGACTGATAAATGAGAGCCTAATTTTTATATATTTTTAAATCATAATCGTCGCAATTAATTCTATAATTTTTTAAAAGTTTTTTTTTTCTTGAGGTAACTTACGTACCAAATTCAAATTCATACGAAGCAGCTCACTAAAAATCATAATTTATAATTCCCGAAATTTCCGGTTTTGAGTAAGTTTGCGCTTTTAAATAAGTAACAACAAAACATATAAACCTATTAACAATTATTTCATAGTTTTTATTTCAAATCAGGTACAATTACTTTTCAATCAAATCAATAGTTAATCACTTTATTTTTAAAACATCTTCAAGATCTCCAAACATCATTTTTGCAGCTTTCACTCCATAACTTTTTCTACTTTTCATTAACGTTTTCAAGTTAATTGCACAAGATTTCATTTTTCTTAAAATTAATGGAAACTCCTTTGAGACCGCGAACCTAGAGTTGAATGCAAACGGATGAATCATGTAAATTTTCCATTCTTCAAAGTTGACTTTGTCATTTACTCCAACTTCGCCTTCATGTCGTTGAAGAGATCTTAATTTCGCCAATTCGTTGGCAGTCATCTTCGTTGACCAAGATGCTTCTCCTTCAGCTCCAGGATCACTTGACAAGAAATTTTCTGTGCTGATCACCTCCCAATCTCTGGTATTCAGAATCCAATTGCCAGACTCCAAACTGCCTCCAAAAAACATTAAAAATTCATAAAATAAAGCCAGTACACTCTCTATGAAAGCTTCACTTGACTGGTCATTATCTCTGGGAATCGTGGGGTCAATTCTTCTATTTCTGGATATCCATTCTTGAGCGAATTTTTGATTCTCAGAAAATCCAACGTCGACACTGGTCAGTCCATCCATCAAGATTTGATGCTGGTTCGCCTGAATCTCTCTGGGGCTCGGCACCAACTTCCGGTGGCAGAGAAAAGTCATCACCATCCACTGCAACACCAGAGTTTCGGGTAAAATAAAAAGTGTATTTTTTCCATCAATGTCGTCGTCTTCAATGTCTTGGTAGTCGATGTCCCCAAACCTTAATGAATTTTCAGAGCTCCAGAAATAAGCCAGCGTCAAAAGTGAGTGACATCTGTGGTCAAACGTGATCATGTACTCCAATAAACGGCATATTTGAGCCTCCATGAAAAACGGTTTGTACGGTATCAAATGGAAGACTTGATTTGTCGGTTTGTGTTCAATTTTCCATCCAATTGGCTTTTTTGAGGTGTTGTCGTCATCGTCGTCGGAGGTATCGATGGCCTCCAAAACGGTGAAGTTCTTTTCTCCGTTTTCGGATTTAAATACTTGACCAATTAGGGAATCTGGAACCCATGTAAAACTGGAATGGGAATCGGGCTGGAATTTGGTATTATAGATGTAAATTAATAGGTCGCTATTTCCTCCAAAAGTGGGATTTTTCAGTTTAAGATGCCAGTTTCGGAACATTCGGACTTGAGTGGTTTGACCCTTTTCAATAAAAATGTATTTCAAGGACTTAACGGTCTCAAGTGCCATGGCAAACTCTTGATCTGGAATTGTTACGGCTTTTCGAACAGTCCAAAATTGATATTGGAGGGAGTCCGAGCAACAGGAAACTGACATTGGTAGACTGCCGTACTTCAAGTGCTCAATTTTTCGTTTTTTAATTGGAGGTTCTGCTTCATTTTCTTGTGGGTTAGAAAGTAGACGTTTTCTTTGAATGGATTCCTCCAAAACATTGTTTCCTGTTCCCTCCATTAAATCCTCCCAAGAATTGGTTTCTGGCCAGTATTTTCGGAGACGTCGCAAACAATTGTTGGCTGCTATTGTTTTTGCTTCAGCTCTGGAAGTAGAGCCACGGCGACACGGATACTCGACTCCATTAACGACCAGTTTGTAACGGAATTTGCGGTCTTTTTGTTTTGGGGCTTTGAATAAATACGGCAAATTCCATTTATGGTGTGCCGTTAGTTCATTTAAACGATAAAATGGGCAGTTCTCTTTCGACTTTGATGTCGAGATTTGTGGAGGAATTTGATCTTGATGGACATTGACGTTAAGTTGCTCCTCATGCTCCTCCAAGACTGAGTTCCCTCCAACTACTCCATCTTCATTACTGGCAGGTACTTGAGATGTGAAGGGGCTGGCGGTGGAGATGATGTAATGACTGGATTCATCGGTGCTGCTTTTCCTTCCATTTGATGTTGTGGAGGAGAATGAAGGAACCAAAATGGAGTGGTCGTTAGCAGTTGATCTGACGCCACTTCCTGGTAAAATGGCGTTGCCTGAGAAATGTTGAAAATTAAAAAATATAAATAATTAAGTAATCAACAGTCAAACAGAACCAGAAGATAACCAGAGGTGACGTTTGATATAATTTGTTATGAAATTAAGGTTATCATACATTCTAAACGCAGTAAATCCGACGCCCACCGGACCTGAATCCTATCTTCATTATTAATCAGCAGTTTCTCCTTTGGATCCTTAAATGTAGAAAGGATTTCTCGTGCTTTTCTCCTAAAATATAATTAAATATACACTCGTTTTAGTTTAATTCAACCTTTAAAATTACAGATAACCAATAAAAACATTGTGTGCTGGAAATGATTGTTTCCGAACCTGCTTTCGAACTGCACAACTCCAAGATATGGTCTCTCCTCCCACCAGACAAAATCAGTGACGATTGTTCGCACATCCTTCGAAAAATACTGGATGAGTTTATCAGCACCTCCATTCCCTCCACCTGACAGCGGAAAGCTCGAGAACACTACCAAGCAGCACTTCCGAACCTTCTTCTTATCCCATCCCTCCAAACACTCTTTTCTCGCTTGCACCTGATGTGTCTCAGTGGTCAAGTGCTGAAGCCACTCACTTTTCGAACAGAACTCACCTCCACACACCGAACAGTTTAACGAATACGGGGACAACGGTGACATCGACATTATGTATTTACCTATCAATCAGTTAAAATGTAACCGTTTACCAATTTATTGTTCGAAAACACTTTTGTTTACGTCCACTACGACTGCACAGTCCACCCACATGTCTGTTTTGTTGTTGTTATCTGAGGTCTCTGTGTTTACTGAGCTAGCGCGCAAACATGTTTGATTCAGCGGGGCAATGCGATATCCAAGCTACATATGCGTAAGAGTTATGCATACAATTCTTGTGTTGGATTTTATAATTTAAAAGAGTGATTGACGCCATTACTTTTAGTAACGAATTAGACATTTTGGAGATCCGACTTAAAGAGTTGTGGTGATTAGGTGTGATGGGGTCGACATATTTGTTGTTGTGGAGGCTGACCGCACATTTACTGGGGCAAACAAGCGGTTGTATTTTCAAGAAAATAAAAGGAGATTTGAGTGGGCGGCTGGAAAGCTTACACACTTTGTATTCCTCATCCAAGTCCTAGCAATCACTTCGAAAATGAAGCTAAATTGAGAAATTATGTCACTCAGGTTATTAAGGAGACCGTGGCACCCAATGGAGTAATGGATCTTGTCTTGGCAACGGATTGCGATGAACTCCTGTTTCCTCGTGTGGTCGACCTACTACGAACCTGCGAGGGATACCCCAAAGAGCTTCACCCCCAGGAGCTTTTGGCGGATTCCGGATGGCGCTGCTCTTTTTGTTTTCGCCACATCGGCCACATCTCTCACTTCATCTTCAAGACGACCGCATACTAACATTCAAATTACATCACAGAGAGACGCCACATTGACCCGGAGGATATCCAGAGGAGAATTTGCGAAGGAGTAAACATTTTCGAGCTTTCGCCAGAGGCGTACTCATTCAAACATTTATTAATAATCCTTAATCAGTGCTCGTCTAATCATTTTCGTTCGAATGCCATGTCCCATGCTATGCCATGTTGCTATGCCAATAAAGGTGACCTTTGGCCCCATGCCCACTGGGGGTTAAATCGAATAGAGATATCGTGTTCACACATAGACTGCTGGACGGACAGACAATTCTTTCCCTGCATCATGCATTCTTAGAAATCATCATGTAACTGACACAATCAAATTAAGTCGTGATACTGTGAGTTCAGAACCACCAGTATTTGCATCATCTTAGACAGCATCTTCATCCACTCCAGAGTGATTAGTCAATCACGTTATGACCACCTTTGGAAACATGTTCAAGTTTTATTACCTAATAAAAGTATAAAACCATTAATATTTACTTACTTAAACTTAGTAGGCAAAAGTAGTAAGCAAATTAATAATAAAAATACCTTGTAAGGGTATGAGAAAGTACCGACTAAATGATCTTTGTTAAAATTAGATCTTTGACTTCTAGAGGTCAAGTGAGGTCCGAATTGCCATTGAATTCCCCATCATGAATAACCCCAGTGTACTAAGTTTCAGCTCTCTAGCACGCGTCTAAATGCTTATGACCTCTAGAGGTGAAGTGAGGTCACGGGGTCAAAACATATTCATTAAATAATGTTCTTCTCTTGATTCCCGATCGAATGATATGCCACATGCTATATGCTTTCATGCCATATGATGTTGACCCTTGATCTCTGACCCCCTTGGGGTCATCAGATTTGACCCAAAATCATTAGGCGTCGTCTTATTGACCATTAGGACCTACATGACAAGGCATCGGCGTAAACTCTGCTGGATTTTTGGATAGTCGTTTGATAAATAATCAGAAGAAACAGTTTTTTCATTTGCTTAAAAATATATCGTGCAGTGCGTTTCAAAATGATACCTAATTTGATTAAAATATTTTGTCGCCAAAGTATTAAAATTGAATATTTTGTAGCGCTAAAATCTTTTTCGAAGATATACAACTATTTGTTTCAAAAACACCAACGTTAAAGGAAAACTGAAAAAACAATTTAAAAATTTAAGATGAGAGGAGGAAGATTTAAATAAGAAAAGGGAGATTGATTTGATTTGCGAGAAGGTTAATGTGATGGTACGCGTGTACTTTTACAATGGACATAACATTTGACCATAATGACAAGTTTCACATTTGGCTCACTTTAACCATATCATTTTATTGCAAATCATTAAACTTTCTGAAAAGGCGTTGAACGAAGATTATTAAAAAACCCAGAGATTTCAAATGAGTTGTTATGGATCCTATTGTATTTAAAATATTAGGCAATTTTTCTCAAAATGCCTTTTGTTGTTTTCAATGGATACCGCAATACCGCAAATTGCTTTAAAATGACCTCAATTCCAAGATATTTAATTCCTCACAATAGACCTATTGTCTTTCTTTCAAGCACAAAATTACCCATTGTGTTGCGAAATCTACTCGATTTAATATGATTTCTCTTTTTTCTATAAACTAGGTTTCATCGTTCTTTGACCTTTAAGTTTAACCAGACGTAATAAAAGTATATATAATTGTATCTTCTGTAGAAAATACAGTCGTATGTAATAATATTTGCTATAAAGTTTTGCATAAATTGTTATTAATCATGGAGATACCAATCGTTTATCTGTTTTTAATTCTGTCGCCGTTTTTCAACTATCAAGCATCTGCCCAGATTCTAAAGCGACATGACGACATCGCGGGGTGGGCGTTACGAGAAGAAAAAATATTCGAATTGTCCAAATCCCGAGTAAAACGTCTTAAAACAGAACTCATGGAACTGGAAAAGTAAGCCTTTTATCTAATAAGTAATTAATTAATTTTAATTAACAAATTATTTTGTTCGAATACCCCAGATTTGTGGACGATTATGAAAAAACCACTTCCCGTCACATTTCCGGAATCGAAGACCCCGAACTGCAAGAAACTCTGAAGACCAATGAGGAAGCACGAGCTTATCTTGTCGCGTCCAATCCGCTTCTCACTTATCGAATGACCCATCGCCTCAGCACCATGGTAACCAGAATGCAGAGAGCTGTCTTGTCCAAGGACCCAGATGGCCAGGAACTCAAACAGGTTTTAGGTGCCTTCACGGACCTAAATCAACATCCAAACGATACCCTAGAACCTGTCGGAGATGCCTTCGGACAATACTTTGATTGGCTGCCGATTGAGGACGACCTAGAGGGCGCTCTAGACTCCATGATTGTTTTGTACGACGTGTACAATCCGGAAGTCCTTGATCCCAAAAATGTAAGTAAATTAACTGCTTAATTAACTTTTTGAAAAATTTTAATTAATAAATTTGTTTTATAGTTTGCAGCAATGTTAAGCACAGACACCTCCAAACCCGTTCAAATAAACGCATATCACGCCACCAAATTCAGTTTAAAATCCTTTTATCATGGTTACTATGGCAACGCCTTAGACTGGGCTGCCTATGCCAACGACAAATTAGAAAACGAAAGAGACTACAGCATTTCCAAGGAGCTGGTCCACTACATGAAAGAGTTTATGGGAAAATCTGTAAGATTACGTTTCAAACTTTAATTCACAATTAAAATTTAATTAATTAAGGGGTTTTACTGTGTAATTTTGCCAAAAATTCATTTTTAACCACAAATTTGAAGAAAAAAAAGCTCCAGTTTGTTAACTAATTGACTGTGATTCTATTGCTACCAAATTTATTAATTTATTGCA
>JAQFYG010004539.1:0-10916 GCA_034694325.1 Entomobrya corticalis | reverse complement strand
TGAGTAGGCAGCCACGAATGGATGCATCTTTTGAGGATCCACGGGCAATTGCTGTTCAGCTCAGCTTACAGAAAAAATTATAATATCTACTTCTACTGCTACGTTCACAAAATAAGGAGTAGAGAGAGAGAGAGAATCAAAACTGCTAATGGATTACTCAAATTCGAGGATCTCATGCATTTTCCCTCTCAGACTTAGCTTTACAATAACATACTTACTTTTACTAGAGACGTGCTCACACACGCTGTTTACAAATTTACTGAGAAATATGAGAATTACCAAATTCTCAACAAATATGCTAATCAGTAATTTAAACCCGAATCCGGACACATTTGTTCTGTGATAAAAACTGGAAAAGTACAGAAAATGCTTTGTACAATAATATATGTATCAATTGTGAAGTTGTGCATGTGTAGCCGGATTATTGGTGCAACTTTTTCTAAAATAAATAATAAAAAGGACAATTAAATAAAGCTTGGTTGTGTATTGCAGATGCCTGTTTTTCACAGTGAATAACCGTGGTTGGAACTTGGGACCTTTAAACATTAATAGATATAGAACATTTGTGAACTGAAGGAAAAAGCATGCTTTTTACCTAAAAAGTACCTACAACTGTCCTTATTTTTTCCCAAATTTGGTAAAGAAACACATATAAATTTTGTTTGAAAAATAATATAATGAGTTTGGTAACCAAATTTTCAAGGGATTGTAGGGATCCGATACCTGCTGTGAATAATCATTTTCACATGAACTGTTTAGAGGAAGACACCAAAGTACTAAGTTTTTGTTTAGTATTGTTTGTGTGTACCAAAATGAAATTTGCGCTTCAGCTAGCCACAGATTTTAAAAAGATTATTTTATTTTCAAAATTGGAAAAAGGCATACTGAGTGTCTAGACAATTGATTTTTACATTCGCATTCACACAACACAACATTTTAGTTCTTAGAATTTTTATGTTAATTTAATGATTCTTTTTTAATGCTATTGGTAGTTTACGTCCAAAACATTAGTTTATTTCGGTAATAGCAAATTAACAAGTTGAGCATAAACAAAATTGTAGCAGTGAAGCGCCGTCAATTTATTTACATAATTATTAATAACTTCCAAATAAAATCTTTACTAGCGGCAATGACAAATGAAATATTTTCATTCAAATCATCCTACCATTTTCAGATAATCTCTTCTTTAAATCTTTCAAAACATCCAAAGAATTATTCAACTCATTTTCCATTTGATCGAACAAAGCAGACCCAAAACTACTTCCATTCACAGAAGCTATTACCAATGCCAACAAAATGAGGGCATTTTCCACAGCTTTTTCTGTTTTTATCAAAAAATATTAGGAAAAAATTTGTACAAATATAAGTAAGATATCAACACCAAAAGTTATTACCTTTCCATGAATATCATTACACAGGACATGAATAAGAATCTGAATTTGACGATAAATTAATGGGTTGCATTGATAAGTAAAAGGTAACGAAATGATAAAACAGAAAACGTAATGAAACATACATTTAGTATTGCAGAATGTATAGCAATTGACCATGTGAAAACGTTTTTAAAAAATTAATGAAATTTTTTGAATTATTTCGAAATTATTAGCATTGGTTATGCAATTATTAGCGAAAATGAGCAATTATAACTTACAAACATTACTATCTTTAGTTATGGGAAAGCGTGGTACGGTATAGATTTTCTGTGCCGCAAATCCAACTAAATGTATGTCAGGGAAAGTAAGTTTTTCAATTTTATTTAAAAAATTTTTTGGAGTGAGATGGCACTTGAAGCAGTTGGTGCTCTGTTTACAATTAATGGATTTGTTGGGCACATTTATAAAGACTCGGTTTGAATGAAAAAGCATATTCAAACGAAGCAAAGCATATTTAGTCAAGTTTTTAGAAACTTATTTGTAAAATACATAAGATCATTTCCATTATATAAAATTTGCTTTGGTATGTCCAATTTTATTGAGAAGAAAATTGATCTAGTATTTCAACCTCTAGGTGCGGATAGACTTATTGACATGCTATTGCTACGAAAATAAATAAAATTATATTAAACCAACATTTGTCAATTTTAAAGGTTATTGCTGATTTACGGATTACCCTAACCTTAACTTCAGTATGCATTGTTGGGTAATTTTTAAAAGCTATTGGATCTTTAGGTTGCAAATATTTTCATTTTATGAGACACTATTTTTGGAAGGCGAACTTTATTTAAAGCTCTGAATACATGTTTTATGATATATTTTAATTTTGAAAAGTTTCAAATTTCCGCCAAAATAGCAATTTTATTAAAAATATTGATAACCGGTAACTATATATTTTGCGGTAAACCTACAAGGGTCGACACTGACAAACATAGACTTTTTTAATCTTTGTTAATCCCTTTTCCTTTTCTTTGTAATGCGAACAATGGAAATCAAAAAAGGCAAATTCTGAAAAGATTCTATATACATACATTCATAAGAAGGTTGCGGTAAGGCTATAGTGGCTGCGAATCTCATTCACGTTACCTTCTAACGCAACTTAACATGGAAATGAATTACCCACTATATTAAATTACTAACGTTATTTGAATACTATTGGAAAATGAACAAGTACATTGTAAAGGCTTCGCCCGACAAGCAGGGGCCGAAGGCCCCTGTGCTGTCGCCCCGGGGGCTGGCGAGCACAGGGAGCGGAGCGACCGGAGCCACCCCCGGGGCTTGTGGCCGCTGCTAGTACCGGAAAACTGTATCCTCTATAAAAAATCCGCTGGCCGAAGGCCAGCAAGGCTAAATTTGTCAAGTGTACAGGGTTGACAGAAGATATTTTACATAAATAAGCAAATTGCATAGCAGGTAACGTGAATCAAACACACAGCCACCATTGCCTTACTGTGACCAATCATGCCAATTTGGCACAAAAGGTGAGAAATGATGCGAATAGCATACTACCACGCTTGAACGGGTCTATGATTTTAACTATTAATCCTAATCTTTTTTTATAAATCCGGGAAAGCAAAATAATTTGATTATCGACGATGGTCTATCTTTGTAACTCTCAGTGTTTAGAGTGTCTACGGACCCCATACAATCATATTTTGAAAATGTGCCACAGTACGAGGTCCTTCCATTTTCACGGAAATCATGTTAGGTCCACTTTCCTTGAAATTTTACAATAACGTGTTAAAAACGTAAGCAATAATTTTAAAAAGCGAATTCATATTTTAAAACAGACAATTTTAAAACTTTTATGAAAATTCAGTTGAAAATGAAAGTAGATGTTGCCTTTGAAAACTCCGGCAAAAAAATGTATGCAAAATGATTGACCTAATTGTATTCAAAGATACATGGCACTTGATTGAATCAAGTAATTTTTTAAATGCAAAATTATGAATACTATTATTTATTATTATTATTATTTTGTCTTTATTACAGTTCACGGTCTTAGCAAGAATAACAGATTGCATAGAGTAATTAAAAAACAAAAAATAAAAACGGAATGTAAAGATTCCTAATCGTATTTTTTAAAAACGCAATTATCTTATCAACGTAATAAATTTCCTCAATGTAATTTTATTTTAAACACTTTAAAAATAAAGTTAGTATTTAGAACAACTTAACAATAAAATGGACACATAATTTTCGTGCTTCTTTTGTGTTACAAATTATTATAGTATTTTAAGGAAGAGAACCCTCATAAGTTTATATTTTCTTAATTAACTTAGATGCCAACTTACTAATATGTGAACATTATTTTATTATATTACAACACAATAAAATATTTGTAAACTAACAGCATTTAAGTTGCATTCTTTGTTCAAAAAACTGAAAAGTTGAGAGTATTTAGCGCCTTTATCCTTCCATAATTTTCAAATCTTATCAGTTATCTTATTTCCTTGCGACTTACCGCCTTCTTTTGGAACTCCAAAAGGCTTAGTTTACCTTTCAATAATAATAATTATTGTTACATAAATTAAATGTCGGCTAAGTAATGAATGATCAAATGAAGTAGCAAAATTTAGAAATATTAATTAGAATGCAATTATTTATAGTAGTTTTAGCACACTGAAAATACCTGTAACAAATTAACGACAAAAAATTTAAAATCCTTCATAGAGGCATTAGATAAACCACAAAAACTCTAAATATTTAGTTTAGCAAGCTAACTACAATTAATAAGTAAATATACATATTTTATGATAAACGGAAAATACGATCAAAAACAAGTTTAACCTAACTGAAATATAATATAGTTACATGCTATAAGGACGTTATAAATTTTAATACTCTATACACTTGACGTCAAACTTTTTCAGAACATAAAAATTTCATTGTTAAGTGGAATATTTAGTTTAAAATTTCAATTTCATTTAAACAAAAGATATTTAAAATTTTTTTACTAATTTTCTTTTTCTAAATCTTTACAAAAACGGCAAATACCGAAACAGAAATTTACTCTTAATTTCTATAATTTCGTAATTAATTATAATATTCAAATGCTGCCAGAATACGGAAACAACAAAAGTTTAAAATTTGAGCCGGAACGAAAACTGCTTCAGCTTTAAGAACACTTTTGTAATGGCGTCTCAAAAATATCCTGTTCTTACTCAATATCTCTAATCTACACTTCCGCCTTAATATGTTGCTCAATCTCCAAAACGTCTGCTTTAACGCCACTTTACAAAACACTATGACGTGTCTCAATATTTACTGATAATATACCGTTTTCGTGGTTTTCCTTAAAAAATTAAAAATATAGCATCACTTTCATACACTATTACATTGAAAATCACATTTATAAATGTTTTTTAGACTTTAAACTGATCTTACAAGTTCACCGATGAAGTTGACCATGAAGATGATTTCCCGTTTCTGCAGTTATTTTCCTCATCAGAATACAACCGAACAGCCGATTTTCTTTGAACATTTTGTCCGTTCTTTATACAGTCTGATGACCTTACTTGAAAAGTTACATCGGAATTAATTACATCTTGGGCGGTATTAACTAGATTGCTTTTAATACCACGTTCATTGGGTTTTACTTTGGGCAGACAGGATTGAGACTTGATGTGGATTGGAATGAAACCGCCTTCATTGTCAACATTCTAAAGATAAAGAACAAAAGGGAATTTGTTATAGCTTTAATTTATTGTTACATGCGGAGTTTTTACACGAAGATGATTTATTGCAAAATTTTATAATTTTTACAGAAAGTTGAGGAAACAATATGATTTCATAATATTTACTTGACATTGAAGAAAATATTTTTCTGATTTTTTCTTTTTATATTGACATTAGAATAGATCAGCACCAAAACACCTTCGAATAAGAAAATAAGACTTTTTTTTTATCTTAAAATGACTGACGTTGGGAGCCAGATTTTAAATCGCAGGACAATTCTTGGAATCGTCGCAAAAGTTAAATCATTGCATGTCAAATTTCTCGCAAAATATTGTTTTTGCAAAAACACGTTTCGCAAGACAAATGCTAGCATGCTAAATATATCGCAAAAAAGATTATATCAGGTCAAATGCCTCGTAAAATAAATTTTCGCAAGTAATTAAATTGCTGGGATTAAGCATTCAGTTATAAGTACATTATATTTGAATTTAGCTTTATTTTAGTAGAACTAATTTTATATATTCCCTTTTTGTCAAAAAAAGGTTTTAAAACTACCAACTATGTAGCGCTTGCTGTTAAAAATTGATCCAAAACAACATAGGTAATAATATATATGTATACAAGTTGTAAAAATGGCAAATTAGCATGTAAAAAAATTTCCAAATTTTGGACTGTATCAGAAATATCCTTGCGAACATTTTATTTGCCGGATTCTTGCATCTGCAAATAATTGGCATGCAGAAGAAAAAAATATGCGATAGATTAAAATGCAAGTCAAAAATCGATGCGACAAGCTGTCCTTGCGAGATTTTATATGCGAGGCATCGGCGTGCGAAAAATGTGTTTGCGAGTTCAAAACCCAACACCCATTAACTTCATCTTAAGTTGTCTAAGATGTGGTTGTACTTTGTAGTCGGAAACTACTGTATTTTGAAATAAATTACAGTCTCTCTATAATTGCATCAGAAGGGGAAAGAAAAATTATGCAATTACACAGAAAAACTTAATCAAAAGACCTTCTTTAAAATTTCCATTGACAATTATAACAAGGGCTTTCTTTATTGTAATTGCATATTTTGAGCACTGTAGGAAGACTTTATTCATAATTTCAAAGACGCTTTTTTGCAATTGCATCTGAAAACTATTAAAAATTTTATAAAACTTTATATTGGAAATATTGTCTCTATTATGGTGTTTGGTGTGTCAAGCACCCATTCAAGGATGTACATAATAAAAATTTAAATAGTATACCAAGGGGAAGAAAATACAGAGAAATTATGAAAGATGCTATGTATTATAAAAAGCAAATAACACTGATAATAGAACAGTGGTAAATTGGTAACAATTATGTCGAGGTGCTACTATTCATAAGGCAACTATACAGAGACTGCAATTTGTATTTCAAAACTTACCAGTTCCACAGAAGAACCGCTTTCTTTACAGCTGAAGTCGGATTCTGATCTTTGAGCTAATTCAAATTTACTGCTAACTTGAGTTTCATCAGATTTGTCGCAACTTTCCGTATCCAACCGAAAAGCTTTGAGGCGCTTGCAGACCTTACGTGTTGACTCAAAACAGCCACAGTTGGAAATCAAATGTGGTGTTTGAATTGGAAATGAGGTGTTAAATGTTGGAGAACAACAACTGGATTGGCTACAGGCCAAAGGAATGCTTTTGCATGTTCCATCATTATTGCAAACATTCTGACCAATAGAGGAAATGGCAGCAGAAATAAATTATTGGCTCTAAAGAAAATAAACAATGAATACTTAAATAGTGAGTTTAAAAATCTTATATATTTTCAATTTCCACCAATAAAATCATATTAACAAAATTAAATTTATTTTTATTATTATTTTGGTTAGGATGAAGATGGTTGTGTCCAGATTAAGATGATCTCCTTACTGCGTTAGCAGAGTATCAAAGCTTTGTGATGGACTTCGAAGAAGAATTCATCAACAGCAAAAAAAACCTTTAACCCTCTGCCAAACACACAGCAGCAGGTATTGAAATCCAGAAGATTCAAGATCAGATGAAAAGGCTGATGGGTATGGTGAGCAGCACACTGGAGCGTCTGTGTTCCTGGAACGCAGTCCAAATTACAAACCTGGAGCCGAAGAATAGCTTGTGGCGTTCTCTAAGCCTGCGGGGCATGGAGCTCAACAAATCCAGCATTACTTCTTAGGAAGTAGACGAACAAAGGACCTCCAAGAAAGCTGAATACGCCAAAACCATCAAGACCATAGACGCGAAGTCTTCTATCAGAGAGTCAGAAAACGTGAAGCCATCCAAAAAGGAGACAACATTTCTTCGGAAGAAGCAAGAAGTAAAGACTCCAGAAGAAATATCACCAATAGGTAAAGATAGCAACTGCGGCACCTGCAGCAAACTGTCCGAGAGGGAAGAGAAGTCCTTGGAAGAGGCATCAGTACCCGTGTCTGAAAGTATGGCCCAAGATTCAAAGACCTCAGTGGAGGCATCAGTACCAGTGTCTGAAAGTATGGCACAATATTCAAAGACTTCAGTGGAGGCATCTATACCAGTGTCCCAAGTGAAGACACATGATTCAATCAAATGTCCCTGGAAAAAAACATGATTCAAAGTCCTCTAGCAGTGAGGCAACAGTTCCAATGGACCGGGAGGAGAAAAATAATTCAAAGTCCTCTAGCACGGAGGCGACAGTTACAATGTCCCTGGAGGAGATATATAATTTTAAACCCTCTCAGAAGGCGACAGTTCCAGTGTCCCAAGGGGAGTAACACGATTCAAAGATTTCTGAGGAGGCCACAGTTCTAGCGTGCCCGGAGGAGACACATGATTCCAAGACCTCTGAGACGCCAGCTGAAGCAGTGGTACAGGTCTCATTCGAAGCACCAGCAGCAGCGGTGGTGCAGGTCTCATCCGAGACACCAGCAGCAGCAGGGGTGCAGGTCTCATCCGAGACACCAGCAGCAGCAGTGGTACAGGTCTCATCCAAAGCACCAGCTACAATTAAGTCCCCATTAGAGGCACCAACAGCAGTTCCAGTTTTTGAGGTGGCAACATCTGTTCCAGTTTTCCTTTTTAAGAAAGTAGCAGCAGTGACAAAGGGCTTAGGCGCAGGCAATGGAAATGCTGCAGACAGGCTCTACTGATGAGCTACAAGCTAGGTCCAGCCTTGTTGTTGATATGGGGTTGGGAAAAGGGGACAGAGAAGAGACCATCCAGTGGGAACAGACATGTGAGATTGTAAGGTGGGCTGAGGTCAGTCCACATATGGGGGTTTCCAAAAAACTGACAGATCTGTGGACCTGTGTTATAGGGCCAAGGCTGCAAAAGGCAATCTTGCGGGATACAGGGGGAGAATTATTGGGGCAGTATGAGACCAGCTTCGTCGCCAAAGAGGATGTATTGTTGCTAACCGTTGTCAACAAGATGGTTTTACGAACAAGTGGGTTGTGCCAACTTCAACAGCACATATTTTTCCTAAAGAAGATGAACACAGCTGGCCGTGGGTCCTGGAAGACTTCATGGAATTCGCTGTTTGAGTCCAGATGGTGGAAGGGTCCAGAGTTTCTCAACTCTCCAGAAGATGACTGGTAAAGAGGTACCCAAACAGAAAACATCGGGTAGGTGATCCAAAAGAAGACTGTAGTGTCCACTGCTAACAGGGCAGTTCCAAGAAAGCCGTATCAAGGAAAGGTTTTCCAGAAATGGGGGATCTACAGCAAGTGTAACAAGTGTCGGTGCAGAACATTCGGAATACCCAGAAGATGAATCATCGTGATTCAAGGGAGATCACCGTCAATTAAAGAGCTCGTGTTAACTGCAAAGGAATGCAGAGGAAGGGCGTCCAGCAACATATCCGTTGGCGAGTTATCCATCCAAATGCAGCTTGGTGGTGCAAACGGTGCTACTCGGTGGTGCTACTGAGTAGGTTAAAATAAAAATATATATAATTATGATTTTGTTTTGTGAATCACACTTCCTTTCTCCTTACCTTCTCTATCTAATTGACAGGCTGAGCTATAAACGCTCACGTCCTGGGTCTTACCTTACCCTTTTCTAGTGCGAAAACTTCCGATTATAATTTTTTTATTAATTGTATTGTACCCGATCCTTTGTTTGTTAATTATATGTTAATTAATTACGTGGGAGTATGTCAGGATTCGGACCTTATTGGCCGACTAGTATAGTTCGGAACATATACAAGGAGCAGCAGTAAACAATGTACAAGGAGCAGCAGTAAAAAATGTACAAGGAGCAGCAGAAAAAAATGAAAAATGAGCAGTGGTAAAAATGTACAAGGAGCAGCAGAAAAAAATGAAAAATGAGCAGTGGTAAAAATGTACAAGGAGCAGAGGAGTAGAGTTTTTTTTTGTAAATCTGCATAAGCAGATGTGTCTTACTCTGTACCGTGTAGTTGTGGCTATATCGTATGATGATGTTGCAGCTCACCTCATGTTTTAGAGATAAGCTTTCTTGTCAATTTTGTTTCTTTTCTTTGACTCTGTGTAAAAATGAGTTGCTTGGGCTCTCGCTTATAGAATATTATAATTTTTTTAGATGAACTGAAGTTCAAATTTTCAAGGCCATTTGTAATTGGTGTAAATTAACTGGTAAATGGGAAAAATAGTGTTCAAAGTGTTAGCCAGACAGCTGGCACCATTGAACCGTTACTTTTTTAATTGTCTCTCTTAGAAGTGTTATAATGAGTAAATTGGTATTTTCCCTTCTTATTTATGGCGTTTATTTGGGGATTTGGCTTGGCCATTCTGTCTTTTTTATGTAGTGATCTGCCCAGATCCCAGCTATTCGTTCTACAGTACCTGAGAGGTCCAGACCGTTTCCAATTTTTCTGGAATTAGTAGGAAACTAAAATTATTAGTCCGTTACCGCCACTTCCTTATTCAGTTTCCAAACAATTAGGTAAAAAATAAGTTTACAATTTATTCTTAACAAAATATGAACCCTAATTTACGAAAACTTCTTTTAAGTGATGTTGAATAATATTATCAAAATTGTCGAATGTGGCACTGGGATTCATTGCGTGTGGGATGGAATTGATAACACATTTGTTTCAATTTCCGGTTTGTTGGACAAATTAAAAGTCGGAGCGGGGGGAAAGTTGAACAGATTTGGAGAAGGTTATTTGTGACTACAAAACTAGATATAAGTTTACAAAGAGAGAAAACTACATTTTAAACAATACCGGAAGTTTGCCGCGCGGAATGAGATATACTCACAAATTGGCATCAGAAAAAGATATTTTTTTAAACTGTAACAAAATGGGAAACGTGGCTTTACTGGAAGATGAAAATGTTATTAGACGATTCAAAATGAGATGTTATGTTAATGAATCTAAAGGTTTTGATGGACCGGTATCATTTTATAAAGATGTGATTGCTAATGACATATATGGAATTAACTTTGATAGTTGGATACCAGATATAATTTTTGTTCGACTGAAAGCAGTATATGCGGCAGGGTTGGTAGGTTGGCATGCATGGTACATATTTAAAATGGTGTTTTAGTGGACGTGGCATGCTGGAAGATTTTCCTAAGAAACATGATGCTTCAAATTTAATGGGAAGTATTAAAGTAGTTTTTATTATATTTCCTGTTGGGATAGTACCAAGTGTGATTTGTTTGATTGCCGAAATCGTAATTAATAAAAATATTGTTCGGATGTGGTATTTACTAAAATTTAGGATAAAACGCATGCAGAAAATTTGTGTAGCTAAAACATAAAAATAATTGTTATTTGTTTCAAGAAGTAATACATCTTTAATTAAATCTGCACAAATTGATTTAAGTACTAAAAGT
>JAQFYG010004538.1:0-10916 GCA_034694325.1 Entomobrya corticalis | reverse complement strand
CCAGAGAATTTGGAGAATGAAGTAAAAAAGCGAACATTTCATCATGCATTATGCGTTGCCATTTGTCCAGACTGGAAAGAAGTGGTTCCAGCTCACTTCCAGTATATCCCTTTACTTCACATGCACTTCAAACTACAAGGGAGAAAGGGTTGCCATGAAGATGGGAGACAAACAATGCATATCAATGGATTTGCTTGTTTTTATCATTCCAAGTTTCCAGCTTTTCCTTTCACTATCATGAAATAAAAGTGTGTAAATGTGTCACAATAATGATGTCGTGGTGCATGGTAATAAGGAGTTTTTTGCTTCTTCTGAATTTCTCAGACTTTCGATGACAAGTTGTAATAGTCAAAGCATCAACATGGATAAATTTGTTTTATGAATAATGCACAGATAAAGCATTTAAAATTGTTTGTTATGTTTACTTGACTATATAAACTACAGAGAAATTTATATTATCAACTAAAATTACAAATGGAGCAGACCCCTACATACCAGCAATTCAATTGTAACAAATGGCTGAGCTGTATGTAATCGGACAGCTCCAAAGTGGCAAAGGATTAAATTCTGACACTGGTCTATTTTGCAAGTGGTCTGTTCAAGCAGGTGTGTAATTGTGGATAACCTTCATTATTGCATGCCAGTCCAGCAGAAATGAAAATACTTTTAGAATATCAGTGGAGTTCAGATTATGACTCAATGATGTTTTTTTCCAATAGGTAGTAACTGGAAACGAGTAGCAGGTCCTAAGGAAGGTCAAACACAAGTGGACACTCCTAAGTATTCTGACAACGCTCAGTGGGCTCATCCGATAGATCTTCACTTTGTAACAAAAGGTCTGCAAGGCTGGCCTAAGCTCATTTTTGAAGTCTGTCGACAGGACGAGTTTGGAAGAAGTGATCTCTCGGGATATGGTGTTTGTCATATTCCAGCATCACCGGGAACTCATATTATTGAGGTGCCAACTTGGAGACCAGCAGGTACCAGATTTAAGTCTATTTCGATTATTAATTCAGAAACTTAAACTGATTTATCGTCAGTTAACATTATTTTATATTATTTATTTGATAAATCAAAAATTAGGATCTGTAAGCGAAGAAGTTGTTCGTCATTTTGTTGGTGGATCTGCCGAGCTAGCTGAACCAGACTTAATAATAAACCCGACGGAAAGATATCGCCTGCGTACCGTCCCCTCTGGCTCAGTCAATGTTGAGCTTTCAATTATTCTAAGAAATTTTGACAAGTTTGGAGTGGAAACGTAAACTTTATGAAACCAAGATGGAGATCATGCGCGTTCATCGTTATGTTATATTTATGACAACCTTCCTGATTACTTTGTCCTTCTACGCCAATTTTGTCAGCGCACGCCAGAAAAGAATCAATCATCAGCAACAGATTGGAATGGACTATTTTGGTAGACCGTTCATCGATGGGGAAGAGTACGAAGAAGCCAAACTCCGTGAGAATTACGCTGCTGCCAAAGTAAAAAGACAAGATGGTCATGAAATTGAAAGAAATTCAGGGCCAAATACTCAAGCTGCTTCAACACCAACAGTTGCAACAACTTTTCCTACAGCTGTCAGTACCAATTTAGATGAAGCTGAAGATGACAATATGACGCTGACTTCTCCAAGTAGTTCATCATTACCACCAACGCCAGCAACGAGCGTTACAACTGAGGTAACATCTTCAAGTACGACAACAACAGAGCCAACAACTTCATCAACAACGACAACAACTGCAGAACCACCTCCACTAATTCCTCTTGGGGAAGGCCAAAGTACCAAAGGATACTTTTGTTTATGCGACTTTCAGGTATTTTAAGAGAGCATGAAAACATTTTATAATGATTTTGATATCATCCTGGAATTATCAATATTAAGTGACATTTTCCTTCATTTTAAGGTACGAGCTTGTGACATGAACTGTTGCTGTGATCCGGACTGCTCCACAGCCGAAAAAAACATGTTTAAACGGTGCGATGATACGGATAGAAGTATGATATATGATCCCTCCAATCAGCACAATAAAGATTA
Source organism: Entomobrya corticalis (assembly GCA_034694325.1). Lineage (NCBI taxonomy): Eukaryota > Metazoa > Arthropoda > Collembola > Entomobryomorpha > Entomobryidae > Entomobrya > Entomobrya corticalis. The sequence continues at coordinate 8,880 of JAQFYG010004538.1, read as the reverse complement.
CACCTGTTTAAAGAAGTACGTCATGTATCACGAAAACACACCTTACCATATCGATCGTCCTGATAAGGGTCTTTTCTGCATTGTAAAAGAAAACGTACGGCAAGCTCGAGAGTTTAGTCGTTCAGATATGGCCAGAATATCTAAAAGAATTTCTCATGGCAAAATTGACACCAGACCAAAGTACACTTGGGATGCCCTCCATCAAGAAACCAAAACCACATCACTCAACTATAACGAACCATATAAATATGGCAATGCAATTTGGTCAGTAAGATCAGAAATCGAAAATGGAGAGGAGGTCCGAAGTCAAGAGGTTATGTTTCGTCTTCCAGCCCCATTTCACACAGATACGTGTTCAATTCTTGAGCCAGTACAATATCTACAAGATTCAGTATCTCGGTGTGTACGGCCTTTATATGACATCAGATCGCAGTGCACAGTGTTACGAGAACTCAATGCCAATCATTTTATAAAGAACTTTATGATTATCTCAAACCCTAACAAAATTGAAGGGAATTCAACAGACTTTGTTATGGAGAAAATTACCCCAGTCAAATGGTGTTACAAGACTCTGATGGACTGTCGTGAAATCCCCTTAGAATCTTTCTTAAACTTTGATATCATCGGTAGCACTGAAGATGCCGGATTTCCTCCACCCGAATTGGAAGGATTCTTGACAAACAATAAATGTGCATATGTTTTGTCCCAGCTCAATCTGACATTCATTCACGAGGGACTTCAGGGCATTACTAAAGTTCTTGCTAGAGCAATACTAGTTGACGTTCCCTTCGGACAGAAGGAAATCGTCCAAGAATTTAATACAGAGTTCATTTGGAGAAATGCCTTGCCCAGCAAAGGAGATGATTATGGAACAAGAAACGACACAAATAAAACGTTTATGGAAGATTTCCTGCATTTAAGAAAATTGCCACGGAGTGGAAACCCCGGCTACATGGTAGGAAAACCATTAATTCTGGGAAAGAAAGTGATGAAAATGACGACTATGAATGACACTGATGGTAAAAGTAAGTCTGTAGAAAAAATGCAAGTGCTGCCGGATGTATCCCAATGGCTTCGCATCCAAGGCGCAGGTGACTGTCCGTTAAGCTATGAGGAAATACAGAATCATCCAAGACATCCCATTTTATTCGGGTATGATCACGTGTCCAGTTGCAACTTACCCCTAGATCGCTTTCACAGCTGTGGAGACCTTCAGAGACACATTGCTTCAGTGATTTTTGGTTTGATTGGAGAAATGAATCCCAAAGAATTTACTACGTCAAATTCATATTATATAGCTGCTTATGGAAGTCCAGATGCATTTCCATCCGACTGGGTTCAACTTTCGTTTGTAGACATCTCATCTTTAACCCAAGAATCCCCTCAATTTTCCCATACATCTTTATTCTTACCTGGGCCCAGTACCGTATCAAATGGATGTGGTGGAATTACTGCATCAGTTCATATAACAGTTTCCTTTGCATATGTCGGTCCAGTTGATGCTCCACAAGCCAAAGTTACAGGAGTTTTTTATGAACCGGAAGAGCCCATTTCAATTCCTGATTCGGCAGAAGGAAGTCGAGTTAAAGATATTCCGATCACAACAACTGTGTCATTTTTGGATGTCACTGGAAAGCCCACCACAAGGGTGGCCACATTTCCCGTGGTTTCTGTGCAATTGCCTTCTGATTTCTTTTATCCTTTCTCCTCATCGTCGTCAACGACAGGGCCGTCATCAGATGCTACGAAAAGTGTAACAAACGAATATTTATCAACGAGCTTGGCCGTTCTACTATTAGTTTTTGGCACGCTCATACTCTAGCCAGGTAATAAGGTGGTGTCACCGTTTTATTTAGTGTTATGAATCGTTCCAGGATTTCACAGTTTTTATCAGTCTGTCGTGTCACCTAGTCCTCTCTATTGTTGTTTTAGTTACTTTTCTCATTAATTAATTAAAAATGTACGCCATATTCTGGTCAGTAAGTAATAATAAATATTTATGAGTAAAATAGAATAAAAATAATTTTTGTGATTTTCATAAACAAAAAATGTTTCCTTTATCTTTTTTGATTAATTTAGAGTATTTATCTGTAATCATAATACGCATGGAATGAAAAATTTGAAGTGAAACTGATGCTTCAAACTGCATTATTATCCAATTATTATTTTGTAAATTTTTGATGGGTCCGTCCAGAGTATCGGATTCTCGTTGTCGAATTCCAATTAGAGCCGAGAGCGTCAAATCACCACTAATGAAACATTCAGCAAATACTCTTTCCAGTCATAATCGTCTGCGTTCTCCTCCATCACCTGCGTCCCTTAGAAAAAAATATTCTGGAAGAAACAGTGGTCGCGTTGCTTCAGAAAGCGTAAATTATAAACAACCATCTACACGCTCATTCCAATCCTCAGAAATCTCATATTTACCACCTCGGGGATCGAATAGGCAACAAAATCCCTCTTTCGAGACAGATTTTGGTCCGTTTGGCACAGTACAGAAACAACAACACAAACACTTTAACAGCGTTTCTATTTCTAATAATACCAACGATTTGGATGACATAAACTCCATGTTTCGACGGCCAGATTATGACAGCCCGATAACTCGCTCGGAAAGAATTGCGGGAAGTTATAGATTGATTGAAGCAGCCAGGAACACAACTCCTGTCAAAAGCAGCGACTACAGTGGTACAAATACCTGGGACACGGGAATGACACATGAAAATGGTAATGACAATGAGAATCCTCTCTTACGTTCCCAACTTCCACCTCCAAACCAACCCATTGTTGGAGCAAATACCAGCAGTGGCGGATCATCGAGCAGTAGAAGAAATCTCAGCAGAAGTGAAGATTTAGACAGAATATTGGCAAAGTATGGGAAAACTTCAAAATCTAGTATAAACCCTGAAAAAGATCCTGATTTTACTTCCCTTGTCCGAACCGATACAACATTAAGGGTGACTACGGATAGGTACTGTAAACCGGGAATGAATCCTGGTCCAGGAATCCATGCATATTGGGACGGACAGCAGATTCAAGATCAGCAATTAAAGCAAGAGGAAGTTGATTTACTTTCCAAACTGAATAATGCCATGAGGCGACGTCCTTCATCTATAGAAAAACTGAATGGAGGAAAGAACAACGAGAAGACAGTACAGCTTCCAGGGCCAGACGGACCTGTAACTGCTCCAATGCACCCGATAGACAAGGAAGTGACGGTATACCAAGTTACCCCAGCAGCTCAACATCATCAGAATAAACTTCAGCAGCAGAAAAATCAGTCGCCTATAGTTTTGCGACGAAGTACACACGTTTTCCCATTCAAGGAAACGCAATCCGGTCATTTAGTAATTGACCCTACTCAAATCGCATTCGAAAGCAGAAAAATTAGTGTACTTGTATCAGATCCAAATAACAACTCTGCAACGGTAGAATTCACAACGACAAAGTGTGGAGCCAGTGGTCTTCTTTTCCATCAAGGAGCAAGTCCGTCATTTACCAACAAGAATGAGAGAATACTTCATGAAGTTAAAAAGGCCATGAGCATTCAAGAAACGAATGAAAATAGTGCAACAGGACGACTTTCAAATTCAAAGTTGTCTCATGGGCAGTCGTCGAAGGAGTTGAACCAAAAAAAGTATTCAGATTCAAAGAAAGCAACGACAGAGTTTGAAGAAAGTATACTTAATAGAGTAGTTTCAGGGAAAAATGCGGATACACATGTAGTGATCGGGGATAAAATATTTCCGTGCCATTCTCTGGCGTTGGAGTCATTTTCAACGTTTTTTGATCGGCTGAATAGGCCACCGGAGACTATTCAGAGAATTCAGTTACCTGAGGTGCGTCCTTGTATTAAAGGGATGATTATTATACATCTCACAGTACCCCTTGTTTTTATTGTGTTTGTGAATGATTGTAGACGGAGGTGTCCCCAGTAGCTTTTCCCGTTTTAATGGACTGGATAGTACAGGGCGAAGAAGCAAGACGAGACATTCTCACGAAGGAAAACTTGGTTCCCGTGTATTCTGCTGCAAGACATTTAGGCATGAAGGACTTGGAGTTGCAATGTATTTCCTATCTTGAAAGGAAGGTGGATTCCAGTGATCCGGACTTGCTGTCGATGTGGGAAGACGTAAAGAAACGACATTCGTCGTGTTCAGAATTAGTGAGAATTATAGCTGGTAAAATGGCTGCAAGCTATCATGATATTTATAAGACAAGAAGATTTCTCCAAATGGAAGTGGATGAGTTATTCATGTTGCTCAATTCGGATGACATCTCAATCGACAGGTATGAGTTTCACTAATCAGATCAGAAGACCCCCATCACTAATGATTTCCACTATAAATTTGTTTGTTTTATCAGTGAAATGGACGTATACGAGTCTGCCGTTTCATGGCTTATTCACGACTGGAAGAGTAGAAAAGTTCATACCAATAAAATCATGAGCACAGTCAGATTTGGTCTCTTGAGTCCATTACAACTCACTCAAATAAATTTGTGTCCAGAAATCAACAAAGTGAAAAATGAAAAGGACTATAATCAAATAATAACTTATGGTACAGTCAAATCCATGATTGATGATGGTCTCTCCTTTTCAATTCTGGACGATTCTTATAAAAATCAGCCTGAAGAGTTGAAGAAATGGGTGGATAAAACTGGTGTGAAGGCGCCTGCTCCACGATCCTGTCTTGTCAATAGAAAAAGAGGCAGTCCACTAATCCTGGAAAAGATTTCTCTTCTAGAAGATGCCTCACAAACAAAGTTACGTGCAAGCTTTAGCAAAATCCCTGAAAAGTCTTCTTCGTATACTTTGTTGGACTCTGCCCCAAAACCAGGAACACCTTTCATTGAAGCATCGTCACTAATTCTTTCTGGCTTGGGGAATAACTCATCTAACACACTAAATGAAGGTTGCAGTTACACTAGCAGCAAAGATCAAAAGGGAAAATCTAGAATTCCAAAACCACCTGTAGCGGGATCTGGGGGAAACGATAAAAATGGGTCAAATAATGGTTGCAACAATCAAAGTCCTAGTATATATTCTAATCAAGGATCCAACATGGCAGTTCAAGAATTATCTAGACCAAAGTTGTTATCAAACAGTTCAAACACACTTCAACAAGCAATATCAGATACGGACAAAGCAATACCACTGTCGTTGTCAGACTCATATTCGCCAGATACATATTCAACAACAGATTATTACGAGCAATATAATTCAACGAAATAATAAACTTTGCAAAAACTTCAAAAATAAAAGTTTCAATCAGTAGTGGTTGATGGAAATGATAATAATGTTTTAAGGCAGTATGTCTATGTGTGTATTTATTGCACAATCGTCCGTTGATTCATTTAAATAACACGCACTAAAAAGTTACAGGCTATACTAAGTTTTACATTTGCAGAAAATACTCAATAAATTATTCGTGTTCAGTCTTTTTCAATGATTCCGTACAGAAAATACATGATGAAATTTTCATAAATGCAGCATCTACGATTTCTCAATGTAGCTGCAACGAATTTTGTCACATTCCCAGATTTTTTCTAAGGAGAAATCCATAAACTTCCGATATTGGTTTGGGAAGATCCAATCCACGGCTCTACAAAAACCCAGAAAATTACATGCATCGATTTTAATACAAAATTACTCATATCAAAATGATAACTAAGCATGCTACATAATTGATTACTGTTTGGTATCGAGGTTCTTACTTTGATAAAAGTCCTGATATGACCCCCTTTCTCCCAGAAAATACAGGCAACATGCTCCTTCCAGTTTCATCAAAATCCATATCCCCGTCATCTGAGAATGTTTGGTTATAAACGCCTCCGTCGTCACTTTTTCTCTGTATCATTTTACAAATGACTTTCTCCACACAATCCTCGCTCTCAACCACACTTTGCGTTACGTCATCAATGGATTTCCAGAGTCGTGAAATGTTTGTACCTTCGAGTAAATTTGAAAAGTTATTCATTGTGGCACCAATCACATCTCCGCTACTAGTTTCTCCATCCCGTCTTCCAATGCCTAATTTTAATTGTGTCTTTAGCAGTTTAAATAGCAGCACAATAATTAAGAGCAGAGGAAGAATTTTGGCGATCACTGCCAGTAAAATTATGGGAAATAACATGGGCAAAGCAATTGGAGATAGCAGCACCCCAAGTTTAAAAGCTAGTCCAATGAGCACCACATACTTGATCTTTTTCAGGAAAGAGAAGAATGAATATATTGAGAAATCTTTGATAGATTTAAAACCGAGAAGACCAAAAAGACATGATAAATCTTTCCCAAGTTGATATCCAACTTGGTAATGGAACTTGGGATCCTTGTACGTTTCATGATGAGTGTGATCAGAATTCCAACCGAAATGCGTAGGTGGTCCGTACCCATATCCATGATGATCGTGATGATCATGATGATTATGATAATCATCGTAATGGGACCAGCCATAACTGTGCTTATTTCTCATTGCATCAGTTTTCTGTACCGCTGGAGCATACCCTTTAACCTGTGACGATGAATACGAGAATAAATCCTTTCTGGAATTTGGCGATGTTCCTCCATCATAAACAGTGTAGCCACCAGCACTCGGCATGTTGAGCGGAGCAACAGCTTTTGCAGCAGTACTTGTTGCCTGAACATTCTCGCCATTTATACTTCCGTATTGCTGATGTTGTATTTGCTGTTTTTCTACATGACTGGAAACAACTTTATAAACATACTCGCGAAACTCGGGAAAGATTTCTATAAGATTTTTCAAATCATTAACGTCAAAAGCGGGAAGGCCATTGTTGTTACTATTTGGTAATGAACTTGTAAAAATTTCACTTCCATTTACACAAACATCGTCACCTCCACCAATTGAACACAAAATTACTAGGAAAATCAATAAGAAAAATGAAAAGGAAGAGGAGAGAGTGGCTGAAAACGCATCTATATGATGGTACAATGAATCACACACATGCCAATTTTTGCAGCTATTATTATAATCCTGTCTCTTCTTCTTCCTTCTATTATTATTGTTGAACCTACTACCAAATTCGACAACAAAGACAGGTGCAAGAAGTGTTGGTCTTGGTCTTGAAGACGCTGAACCTGACATACTTTTTTCGTTCTTTGTTTAGCAATGCAAATAAAATTCAAAAAGTGTCATTATATTCGTACTACCAGCACATTTATATAGGCACTTTCGTAACAATCGCCAACAATGTACACACGCTTACACATTAGCTTAAACTATCATTATGATTAGCAGACACAACAACACATGCCCAATCTCAAACTGACTCTTCCGATGACTTTGACTGCTCGTGCAATAATGAGATGAAGGAATTCATTGCGAGTGAACAAATAACCACGAAACGATCAAAACAGCAAACAAGAAGGATCTCTATAAATAAATCAGTTGTGTGGTTGTTTGGATGTTGCCTGTTGTCCTATTACTTTTTTAAAGCTGTAACTAAAGAATTCACTTTGTTGATATTGTCATCATTATCACCATTACCCTTCCTATTTACACGTTAAAAGCTTTAAACTTGTCAATGTCATTGCAATGGACAAATGCTGCCGCATTATTTACAGAATAAAAATAAATTTCTTTCCTTTTTCCTCCTCTCAAAATACAAATTCACTTTCTCTCTCAAGCGTTTTTGTTACTATTTTCGTCGTGTTCTTTTTTTAAATGTAAATTAAGAATTTTTTTTATTACCAGTTCACATTCTCACGGCAAAAATATAATGTATGCATGTTACATTTACATTTGTATGCAATGCAACGTCCTTTCATGTTGATGATGATCTTTCGAAATTCGAAATACCATTAAATCATTTGATACTTTTGAGACGAGGAAAGCAGTAAAAAATAATAATTTATAGGGATATCAATTGAAAACGACAGAATTAGTACACAACACACTGACACTCACCGTGTGAGCAGAGAAGAAAACATGAAGAAAACACGAATGAGTGACTGAACCGAGATTAAAAACGAGTCTTCAACGTCTTCAAAAGTCCTCTTTTTTATTTCCTCCCTTTCAGTTGAATGTGTAGTAGAAGAAGGACATGAATAATAAAAACCGTCGGTGCGAAATTACCAGAGGACACTAACCGCTCAGTTCGATTTTGTCAATTTATTTATACACATGCCAATTTTGGTGTGTACAGAGCTGTCGTTTAGTTTAGAAGACTACTGATCACCTCTTGGCTGAATAATGACGATGATGAGGACCACGAAGATGAAGACGAAAGACCATAGGGGTTATAATGCCATTATTGTGAAAAATATAAACTGAATAGAGAAGCTTTCGCAGTTTGGTGGGGTATCAATATACCTAAATTATAATACGTAAATAATAATAATAATAATATATTCCTTTACAAGCCTTTTCCTTCCTGGGTACCAAAACCAAACACCACGATATGAAAACAGAGAGGAAGGCTCCCATTCATTCATTTTTTGGCTATAAAAACATTACACCACACAATAGAATAGACGCCATGTGCTTGAAGAAATGTGAAATGAATCGTTAGTGCATATTCGGGAAAATGAAACTTTTGAATGTCTATATACTGGTCAGTTAGAATAGTGAAATGAAAAGCCGATTTACAACATTCATTTTGCCTTTAAACTTTTTACTTCGTGTCATTTTACATCACAGCGCGGCTTCTTCCGATAGTATTTTGAAGTCTTCGCTGTCGGTCCACCAGAATGTTCGTTTTTCGCCTTTGGCTTAAAATTTTGAATGAAATCATAACAAAGGGCGGATGAATGATGTTTGTATGCGAGATTTAGTGACGCGAGAAGCAATGAGTTGACTGCTATAACACATTTGGTATTGGATTTACACAATGAAATGAAATGAATAAAAAATCATATTA
>JAQFYG010004537.1:0-10917 GCA_034694325.1 Entomobrya corticalis | reverse complement strand
GAACAAAAAAATCTGCGAACTTTGTAAAAATGCGAAACTCTGAATGCAAACTTTTGGTCGTGCGAAGGCGTGTCCTGTAAACCCGTGTCCGACACCCATTTTTTCAGGCTTTTACTAAAATATTACAATAACCTAATAACCTGTTTCTTGGGTTTGAGCTCATTGTAGGACATAATTCCGGATAAATTTTTAATTTATTCCGGCCACGAACTCGAGCAATTTGTAAATGTCATTGATACATTGCAGCTTTCCATTAAGTATTTAATGAAGGAGAAAATTATTGAAATATGTCAGCAGTAGAAGCCATCTTCCTAAAATTGTTACGACAAATAATGCAGTGAATTTTTTTAGCAAAACCTACTGTGTTGATTTTTCAATAAACAAAATAGAGTTTAGCAACAAAAGTATAAATAATAAAAACCATCCACCGCCTCTCAAGTTTCTCTGTAAAAAATATTTTATAGCTAATATTTATTTTAATTTAAAGTCAAGGAGAAGTAATGTGATACGGCTAAACTAAAAAACTAAAACAATTTTCAAGCAATATTTACTGTGGGTTTTCTTGATAGACACAATAAAATGTACTGTCTCAGGAATTATTGAAGTTAAATGGTTCACCTTGCGCTGATCTCAATTTTTATCAGCTTATTTGTATGAACTTGATAAGAGATGTTTTAATTTTGAAAGGTTTTAATCAGTAGTTGTATCAATTTAATGCATTTTAAATTGATTAGACAGCTTAGAAAACATCTCTTCTCCAATTTGTGCAAATGAGCTCATAAATAAAGAGAAAATTGCTGGTTGAACCTATAAATTCAATTAATTTTTATGACAGTAGATAAAATTAATAATTCATTCTATTCACCTCAAAAAAGAAATATAAAATAAACAAACAAAAAACACGCCAAAATAGTTCAGGTTTTTTCTCTTGATTTCTGGCTTCTATAGTTGCAAAGAAGACAATAAAACGAAACCAGATCTCCTGTTAGATAGTTTTGTTCCCATGAAAACTAATAAAACATATGGCAATGACCATGTGAGGTGTCACAAAAGCCATGACTTTTTAATAAAATTAGCATGGCCAAAAAAACTTAATTTTAATTATTGGCGTCTATTCACTGTGCACCAAAGATGTCCAATATAACATTTTCCCCACATTCTTTAAATCCGGTTTAAAAAAAACTTTATAAGGGATTTCTATAGTCAAATATGTAAAACAGGCTTTAAATTACAGAAAATGAATTCTTCTGAATCTTCGATGTTTTATTTTTTTATCCAAAATCAAGGATCTGAATATTTGCCTTTAAATTATTTGTCAACAATCAAGTACGTAAAAATACATCTGTTAGTCATTTTGTATTCTGTCATTTGTTACAAAAGTCCATATAAACCGAGTCTCACTGAATGTTTTTTGTCAGTCTCTATCTGCATTGTGTATTGTATTTTTTTGTATTGTTTTTTTTGTATATCGTTATTTAATTTATATCGGTTAAAATTTACGTGAAGCGGGAATGAAAGTAAACATCAAATATCTCTTTAATAACAACTAGATTCATTTTGTGTCTGAAGCTTTACGTACGCGACTCTACGCATTTGCCAAAATTTTGAGAAGGCTAGTGTAATGGTGAAATAATTAAATGGTGTTTAATAAGAATTCGGCAGCCTATTTATACCCATTATTTCCAAGCATTTTTGGCAATCTGCCAAATTAATGTTCTCAGTGTTTCATTTAAAGAATTAAAGCTTATGATCAAGTAAATCCCATTGTCTTTTCATTTGTTATACTTGTTCAAAATGCAAACATTTTCCACAAATATGACATTGGTGTTTTTAGAATATATCTACTATCTTAATTTTTGTCAAAAATCTAAAAAAACGGTACAAGCGGAACACACTCACAGATATTCCTTTGCCCATCAATAAATTTTAGATTAGAAATGTAACTATTGTTTATTTTGTTTCATGTTTTACAGTTCATCGACAAATCACAAAAACGCTTGTGCGTCTCAATGCTCATAAATCAAGAAAATTTTTTATAGAAGTTCCAAACTTTCATTTTGCTTTTTTTAGAGCCAGAGTTTCAGTAATCCAATAACTAAAGAAGGAATATCAAGAACATGGTGTAGTTTCATCGTTAAAAAACGCTAGTTACTTCACATAATGCAGACGTTGTTTTCAACAATACATATATAAGTCTTTATATAAGTTGATGGGTGTGTTAAATGAAGAAGTGTTTATAATATTTCAATATTTAATTTATACAATTTATTTTACTTCTGGTTCACGCTGTCATTAAAAACATCGAAAATTGAGTATCAAAAAATGTCTATACAGTTATACATATGGTAGTTAAAATATACATGCAAAGAAAATGCAACGAAACATAATGTATAACAGTGACGAATGGACAAATTCGTCATAATGAAATAATATGCATGCCAGTATCTTTTGAGTCATGCCAGTCTTCGTCATGATGCAATATAATCATGCAAGCAACCAGATTATTATCAGTGCAAACAATAGTCCAATTCCTCACTCTCAAGCTACAACATTGCCAGCTCCTTTGCTCACTCAATCCCCCATAACTGCATAATAGCAACCTTTAAGTAAATGTTTCGTCACTACAACTAAACAAAACAACTAAACTAAACAACAATGTCAGAGTTAGAAAGATAAGCAAAAGATTACGAAAAAAGCGAGATTCAAGGCTTGCAAAGGAAACAGATATAAACACAACTTTAGACTCAATTTAGCACGATATTTTTAACATAAAAGCATCAAAGTTATTTAAACCTCATACGACTCATACTCCCAAAATATAAATCGTCAAAAAGGAAATCATATCAATGCCCATAGTTATGGCCAGAAGCCAGAAGTTATGGCCAGAGGCCAGATGTCGACACGGCAGGATATTCCCTTATCGGCAAAAGTATAGCCAAGTGTGTTATAGGCACTAAGCCGACAGAGGCAACTGAGAGGCTCACAACTATCACCAATGAGACTTTTGAAACCTTCGGAAAGATTAAGGCTGCAATAAAATTAGGCCTAACCACCGTTGATTATGAGTTTGTTATCGTCAAAGATGAGCTTTCTTTTTTACAGCTGGGTTTTGACTCTTTAAAAAAACTGAATATTGACATACTCATTTCAAAAAAGATAATTTCATCTTCTACAATAGGTGACTTACCATTTGTTAGCGCAAGTCAGAGTCAAGAATCAGAAGTAGTGCCTTATGTGTCTCATAATAATAAAGACGAGAAAAATGCATCGAAATACAATAAAGAAATATCCGAGATAATCATAGCTGGAGACAATAATGAAGCAAGCAAGTTGCATGTAAGGACAATATAAACGAAACAGAAAAAATTGATACTGACCAAAACAAAATAAAACCAGCAATCAATTCACAAAATCACAAAGCACATACGTCAAATGCTCTGAATTCCGTTGGGGCAATTAAAATGTATCCAAAATGACCCCAGTGTTGCCAAAAAAGAACAAAGAAGCAGAAACCAAAAATCGTATGCAAGCATTTTTTCGTTTTGCTGGGAGTTATCTTTACTTATGCAAGAATTCAAAAAAAACGGACACAAGTTGCAACGAATCATTTGCAATTTCATGACAGAGCTCAAAAAGTTCATTCCAATAGGCGTACTTAAATTTTCGATGTACCATAGAAATTACAAGCATCTTTGAACAAAGAAAGAGGAGTCCGTATCATTAACACAGGTATTCATATAAAAAACGACCTCTTCTTGTTGACCGGATATGAAGACCACAAATTTCAGTTAATGTGGTATCGGCCAAATTAATATAATAATCCAATCACTCTTTTTCTATAATTTATTTTTCTTGCATGACGATCTTATTTTTATGAAGCTCCACGATTGTAATCGCGTATTACAATTATTTAAATAAATCCAAACTTTTGTTGTATCCGTTACAAGCCATAGCATACTTAGGCTTGCAAATATTCATATAACATTTAGAAACTGCACGAACAAGCGTTTAACCAATGGCAAATGCAAAATAGTATTTTTAAGAAGTCATCAAGATGACTCACGGAAATAACATACCAAACCGAGACGTTATCCTGACAGTTCACCACGCAGCTAAACATCATATTTAAATATCAATAGTTATGAGTAAATGACCAGAATCGCATGTTATTCTTAAGATTCACTTTGTAACATAATTATAGTATTCATAACATAATTTGTTGCTGCTTTTGCAAAATGTTGCTTTATACCAGTATAAGTTGACGAAACAATTGAAAGTTTAGTTCAGTGACTCATTGCAAATTTACAGCAGCAAACGTATGAAATTAAGTTTGCATAATAATAGAATGCACTTTTCATCAAAAGCAACTTACGCAAAAACGTAGAGTAATTAGATGAGCTAGCAACTATGCTGAGATGCAAAATACAGAACAAAAAATGCGAAACCGAACAAATACCTAGTTTAACGAAGACAAAATGCAAACCAAACATGTTGACAGAAAATTGAAAAACTCAACTAAAACCTTGGTTGCATACCAGAAAAACAGAGAGAACAAGAACGTATTTTATCACGTAAAAGAAGTAATGAAACAATTGATAGAAAATTTGGAAAGAACAAATAGAAATATAGCAATTAGGAAAAATATTTGTATGCTTAGATAAATATGTGTGTGCTCCTAGGTTGACTAAAATGATAACACGTATGTTTGCACACAGTTTACGTATTATTTTTGCCGATCTTATTTTTGAAGATTCATATCATAATTTGTGCTAGCAAAGAGCGAAGAATTGCAGCGGAAGTATAAATAGTTAGTCAGTTAGTATATATTATGAAATCAAGTTTAAGTAAGTTTGAATGAATGACTGCATTACATATCTAATATCTGATTAAAGCAAAAAGGAAACTCATTAGGAAAATATTTTTCATTATAAAGTGCAAACGACACATTCATCATAATAATATTTTTGCTTTACCAAAACTATATTTTTTAGTCAATAGCTGATAACAGCAAGATAAACATACACAACAGATATACCTACTTTTTGGGTTTGAGCCACATACATGAGCATGTATCACTGTAAGAAAGATCTTAAACACAAAAGCTCATCTACCTTCACTCTTTGCCGTCATCGTTTTTCCTACACCACTTTCTATGACTTCGCAACTACTCTGCAACCTCTAGAAACTACTCCCTTTTCTCATGCAAATACTTTACATATTATGTACGACTCCCTCTCCTCTTGCGACTATCTCATTTCTCAGGTACCACTCCTATTCGTTATGAAACTACTCCCTATTCTCATCCGACTACTGCCTTGTTCAAAGTCATCATGAAACTACTCCATTTCTCACCTTTTAAACCACAACTAATTAATTTTTTCTTCGTTACATTTTTATTTCGGAATATTATACCATTTGCGTGTTATTTGGCTACTATGCTGTGGATCATTGTGTAAACATTTTTAACTTACGTCATATTTTCTTGTTTTTGTTTTTAATTTTTTATTTCAATTCTTTACTGGATAAACAAAGTAAGTGTACATTGAAGAAGAAGGGTTCAACTTCAGTAAGAGTTTGCTTTTCTGGCGGCTGGTCCAAACTTTTGACCACTTGCAAATCATATATTTGGCAACTACTGACCGAAACTCCCGGCTTCAAACACTTTCTTTTTAGATATTTTCCTTTTGTTTTCAATATTTAATGAAACAAACTTTTCACACTATCATCGCTAAGCGTCAATATTTGATGCAATGGGCAATTATTCAGAGATGAAAGATTCTAAACTGACCTGAGCGAACAATTGTTTCAACCATTGTAATAATGCTTCAATTGTAACCCGAAAAGGCTATACGACCGGTTTAAAACCCTTAATTGCAAATGCGAATCGGTAGATGCTGGGTCACGTCAAAAGTTTGCCTTGCAAATTCTTCATAATCGATGCATGTGGTGAAAATAAAGTTGTTTTTCCTGAACTTACCAATCCTGCAAAATCCAACCATAATAACTTACGACCGTTGCTTAGCATTTTTTAATGGTTTCAAGGAACAATCAGCTAAGAACAGCAAGAAGTTACGAAGAACCACACACTTCTCAATTGAATAAGGTCTCCATATAGAAGAGTACTTTGTTAAATTACTAAGATCAAACTTTTCAATGCGAAGTGTGAAAGGCACTAAATGGGTAGTAACAAACAAAAAACATACAAAACAATATCATGGCAAAATACACATTTATCTATCTCAACCAATGCAAAATTGTCTATTGTATGAAATATAAGATTTCTTTTCACATTCGGAATGTATTACTCAAGAAGCATAAACTTACAAAGCTACCGTAGACTGACTTTTCGGATCGGTGAATCGGGTGCTCGTAAAAAGAGGGGCTAGGTACTATTATGTCTGTAAATTTTAAATAAAAGTTATAATAGTCAAGCTAATTTTTTATACACATTTCATGCCAAAAGAAAAGATGATCGAACATTGGTTCATAGTAGTTGAATAATTTCATATTTATTATACACAAAACTCTAAAATATTATCAGTTTATCCCGTCGTAATAATAGTTCATATTATATCTGCTTGAATTTAAAAGATTATTGTTATTACCCAACATCACACGTAGAAACATAATTTTAATTGACAAAACCATTCGCACCCACATATTACTCAGCATAAATTGTTATATCTTTATTCTTTGCCGTTATGAAATTTAAAACTTTGACTTTTGCAAAAAGCTTAATTAATCGTTTACAATGTTATTAAAATTATCACTGAAACATCATTATCTTTTTTTGTTAAATAATAATTTATATATTTTTCTTTCTTTTAAATTTAGCCTCGTGTGCCCGACGTTGAAACGGGCTATTGAGTCTCTTTCCACAAATCCTACAATAACACCCAATTGTCTCAGCTAAATTCCTCGATGACCTTTTTGTTAGACAACTTGTCGACGTTCAGGCACTACAGTTAATTATTGTGAAGGTTGTCCTTGGTTTTTTATTGATGGTTGATGATGGTCGATGGTCTGTCTCAGATAACTACACTGAGAAACACTGCCTGTCTGGCTTATCAAAGTCACTGGCCTATTCTGCCAAAAAACAATTAAAAATTGCCAAATATGGCGTAGAAATAGTAAAATAAATGAAGTGGATAAACAACACCACAATTAGGTTAAAATAACAACATTTAACTTTACTTATTTATTTACTATTTAAAGATTCACAAGTTAAAATATTTCTTCAACAAAATCTACTACTTGCGTTCGCTTCAGAATGAACATGAATGAATCGATGATGAATGACGAACTGCTAGCTGCTGGACATCAAACGCACTCAAAATCCCAAGAATTTAGATCAACTGACAAAATAATACACACGCCGCAAAGCCCAGCACGCCGCCCACCACTTCATAATACCCTACTATCTCGCTTTCCCCCCACTCGCATCCCCCATAAAAAATAACATCACATGAAAAACTTATAACGTATGCATTTTAAATTATAATTACATATCCGGCTTTTTAACAGAATTACCTAGTTCTTTTCCTTTCAAGTCCCTCATTTTCCGTGTCATCGGTATCGGAAGCCTCTGAAGAGGAAGGCGACGCGCTGACAGCATTTTGGAATTTACGTTTCTCTGTCTTCTTATAAGACCGCTTTCTTAATGCAACATTTGCTTTAGAAAAACTTA
The DNA here is from genome assembly GCA_034694325.1 of Entomobrya corticalis. Classification (NCBI taxonomy): domain Eukaryota; kingdom Metazoa; phylum Arthropoda; class Collembola; order Entomobryomorpha; family Entomobryidae; genus Entomobrya; species Entomobrya corticalis. Next base: position 3,230 of record JAQFYG010004537.1, on the reverse strand, counting down.
TGACGTACTAGCTGTGACTGTTGCACTTTCATTCTCGACAGCATTTTCTATCGCTGGCATTGTATCATCGCTACCAAATATCATCATCTCCAATCCAGCATCTCTATTTATGCGCTAAAAAGGAACAACAGCAGAAGCAGTTGAACCAATGCCTCTATTTTAATCTTCTCTCAATCTTCGGCTCAGCATTTCTGCATAGGTAGGCATCCGTGGAGCCAGACACCAGTATCCGCCGCTCTAACACCATCATTGACATTCCTTACAATACCTACAGCTCTCTTGTTAGTACTACCTACAGCTCCCTCGTCAGTAATACCTACAGCTCCCTTGTCAGTACTACCTACTGCTCCCTCGTCAACAATACCTACAGCTCCCTCGTCAGCACTATCTACAGCTTCCTCGTCAGTTTTATCTATTGTGGTACTAGCATCATCTTCATCAGTGGTACTATGATCCGCTTCCCTGTCGCCATCTTCAGCACAATCATCTTCTTCAATCACAGCAATGCCACTTTCTTCAGCTTCTTCCACACTAACTTCTGCCATATCTTCTTCTCTTTGAGTCTCAAGTGCTTCGCTGGCTTCAAAAAGAGCATCGGCCACGAAATCATAGACCTCTCCAGTTTCATCGATGACACTGAGTATCTTTTTTTCGACCTCACTGGAGATCTTCCATTCCATGTTGTAGGAACTTTGGGCATTTCTAGCTATCTCAGCCTGTTGAGCAGCTTCAAGTTCTTGCCGGAGTTGATCCTTGTCGTCGCGAGCTTCTACATCAGCAATGGCGTCATCCAGAGTTCCGTTGTTCCGGAAGATCTATAATGTGTATGTCAGGTGCGACGCCCTCCTCTTCCATGCTTTCTCGGACAACAACACGTACTTCTTCTCCATCCCCACGATTAGCCGCTGCGTTTTCTCTAGCTTGAAGAATTACCGCCGTTGACTCATCACCTTGTACTTGATTTGCAATCATGGCAACCAATTTTGCCTTTTCTTTTTGACGCTTGTCATCTTCTTCCATCATAAAGTTCATTCCTGGCGGGTGTGGAGAAAACACCTAAGATCCGCTTCGATATTTTGCTCCACATTTCAAAGGGCAAAGATCATCCTTTGAATTCAATATTTTTGCGCATGGATAACAGAAGTAGCACTGGCTTTCGGTGCAGTTTTCGCCACTGAAGAGACTTAAGCCCTCGTTTCGCGCCTGTTCACAGCAGTTGAGGCATTTTAACCTCTAGCGCCAGGTCCTTTAAAATGAGAAAAGAATATTTTACATTCACATTTTTTACATTATCCATTCAAACCAACTGTATTATTATGTTGATTTTTTTGTCAGTTCTTAGGCACTTTAACTTATGTGACCTAAGCACCTGGGAGAATTATGCCACTTAAGGTCTTCTTTTGGAATCTGGTCACGGCTTTAAGCAATTATTCCATAATTAGTCAGTTCAAATTTACTTTCTGGTTATATTTGTACACATCCCCAATGTCGCCGTCGTTTTTACTATTTTCGAATTATTCTTGATAATTCTCACTTTCCCACTGGAGGGTCACACAGACCCCTTTCAATCCGCTACTGAAGATCATAGTCTACACTCCAACTGCCTGCGCCCCATTTTGTTATCCAACCTTAGCATTTAAAGAAACATAATATGTAAATAAAACAATTTATTGTAATTAAAACAAAAATATTTATTAACAGAAAAATTTAAAATTACACCGTCACTTACTTTCTTCCTCTTCCAACACTTGGGGCACAATCTCTATCCTCTGCAATGACACGCGCACATTCATTAACGTTATTCATGTTAAGCGCGGACATGATGGGTTACAGCAAACTTATTATTTATCCAAATTTTAAAAATTTATTTCTTGCTTTTCGGGTATGATCTTAGTTAACTTGAGCCATTTTTTAACGATCACTGTAGCAGTCAGCATCATTCAGGCTCATATTTACGTAGGCATAGCCACCGTAAATACGAGTGACTGAATACTATTAATATTTTTGAGGTCACCATACGCTTACTTATATCTTTGTGTCATTATTTTTTGTGGAGAGGAGATATTACCTGGAAGCAGGTACATGAGTTGTCAATACAATCCCAAAAGAGAGATTGTAGACATCACGAATTTTTTGGTCTTCTTAATATTTACGTGAATACTCGTATATTTTGTAGAAGGAATATTATTTAAATGAGTCGTACTCACAAAATTAGAGAGTACGTATGGGAAATGAATGTTAATATTGTTACTGGTAAATCCAGAAAGGAAAATAGATAATGAATTTTTTGCATTGAAATATTGAATGCAGTTGTCAAGCTTAATATTATTTTTCTTGAAGAAGAGAGAGAGATTCGTTCTTGTTGCTTGGAGCGATAAACAGCTAAGCAATTTTGTTAAATGAATATTTCTTGCCTTGTAGCTTATCGTCGTTTGCATTATTTTTGCCTGCGTAAATAAGTTAGTCATTTTATCATGAGAAATTAAGTAGCAGCATTTGGCAGGCATTGCGTAGTCATATTTTGCACACTAATTTTCTGAAGGAAACCAGCCGGATAGTCTGCGAATTGCGTCAGCCGTTATCTCGTTGGTTCCGTGAGGAATACCTGAAGGAAGAAGGATAATCATCATCACCACTACAAGTATCGCAACACTTGTCAACCACATCCACAGCATATCTTTCATCGCATCTTGCACATTCCTTCACCCCATAAACCTCATATTACCGCATGGCAAACCAACCTATTTAGTGAACATTATAGTGCAAAACTTAACTAACAATTAGTGCCAGTGCATACAAAGTTATGTTACGAACATAGTGCGAAAATACGTGAATTAGAGACAGAATTAATCGTGAAAAATCGTGAAACAAAACAGACAGTTTTACATTTTATATCATCCTGAGTGCCGTAAAATACCAACATCAGCCAGTTATCATCTCATCGTAGTGTCAACCAAGAAAATGTTCTGTTCTGTTGTCAGAGCTCTATTTTTATATTTAAAAAGAAGCTTTGTTGCCAAAGCTCTACCTCAGCATGTATTAAGGCTTGCTTATATGCGAGCGACATGTACTTATTGTTAAGGCTCTAGCAGATAATACCGGGTAACTGGAAAAGGTATGGTAAAATACAAATATCTACAATTATAAATAAATATCATCATTTAAAATCGTAGTAGAGAATAGCATCATGCATAAAATGTAAGGGACCACAGGACAGCAGAAAATAGCCG
>JAQFYG010004536.1:0-10918 GCA_034694325.1 Entomobrya corticalis | reverse complement strand
GACTCATCATGTTTGGGAGTGAGTTCAGAAACACTTGGTGGTCTAAGGTGGCCTTATCGTTTTTATACAGAGTGTATCCATATTTACTTTAAAGTGTTTACACGAGGGGTGGCAATAAAACTGACTTCTGAGGTTTGATATTCTATATAATATTTGCTCTAAAATCCATAATGCAGATTTTATTTTGTGTTATTTTCAAATGAAGAATATATTTTTGGTAATATTGACCCTTTTCTGAATTATATAGCTTTAATTTTAGTCAAATATAACTGAGTTATATATAAATACTGATATTGTAAGCATAATATTATTTACCAAGGGCTTCATCCCATTCTACCAAAGCAGCATATAAAAATATAATATAAGAGTATACTTGACATAGTATTCATCTCGTAAAACACTACTTTACTTTTAGTTTCAGGATTCTTATGTTATATAAAAGTATTATATCGACATTTTTGCTAGGACCAGGAAGTCGCTAAGACCAGTATTAGTAAATGAAGAAATAAAATAAACTAGTGTTGGCAGCTTTAATGATCCTTACCGCATGCAAATTATTGGTTTATATGAAGGTTCCGCCAAAGGCACACATAACTTTCCTGGTTTATTACAATTATATCGACTACAATATTGGCGGAAGGACGTATGTGCTTCGTATCAAGGATCTGCCTACATCCTGGATGCTCAAAATTCATATAGGTAAATACTTCAAGTTCGACGCTGGTGCAAAGTAAATGAATTAGCTTATTTGGCCTATATCTTTAATTTTGATATTTACCTGCTCGTGTGCTCGTCTTTTCGATTACATACAACTTACATATATAAAATCTACAAAGATCCAGTAAATTTCTTCCCAAAATGTTATAACAATTCAAGTAAACAAAAGTTTGTAAAGATATTTTATGTTAAGAGGAAAGGGAAGAAATTGATTTTATCCTTAAATTCTAAAAAAAATATTTTTGAGTACCTTCATTTTTGAATCAGAATCACACGAGTCATAACAGTTAAGCACAAACTTTTCTACTCCAAAATAGCAAAAAAACTAAGGCACCATTCGAGTTTAGACGACACAAATACGCCATGACTGTTTTATTCCTATAACCTCGTTGTTTCCTACATATCATGCTATTAATGCGCACGTACATATAAATCCTTTCGTCTTTTCAAAGCAAAAAAGTACGATGTAAAGAGATTTTACCTATGAGCTTTTTGTCGATATCGTAAAGAAAATGTTAGCGCACCGTGATCAAAGTAAACTTTCATTTCTTATTAATATTACTACTTCTAGTATTATTATTATTTTCCAAAGAACCGGTAAGGAGATTCTTTTCAGAATTTACAGTGTTTCTTATCATATTATTCTTTGCCTACCTTACTTTGCCGTTGTTTGATGTTCAAACTAGACAAGGTTTGAGATTTCTTTTTCCTTCGACAAAGGTGCATATTGAGCTTTAAAAGCCTCATACATATCTAGTTGGGTCGCAAATCAGTTAAGGTGAAGGTGAGTACCAAACTGACTAACCCATCCGGTATAAACTATATAGTACTTATATATGAAGTAACGCAACTCCTTCCAAGTCGATTTTTTACTCTACTTTCACTACCTATCCGACATCAAATTAAGGTAGTAATGTCAACTGCAGTTATCCCGTGTCCAAATATGTCCAAAGTGTCTGCAAGCTTTAAAAGTTTACTGAACCATGCAAAGATATTTGAACACTACAGAGGTTGAATCCAAAATAAAAGTATGCTGGACTTTTCACATGAGTATACTTATAAAGGCCTCATCTCCTATTAGACAAGCAAAAAGACAATTTTGCACGCTGCCGTTTGTTCTGAGTTCTAAACCTTGTCTTTGAACAGGTTTTAGTGAGTCCAAAAGGTTTGAAACGATACAGATCAGATCGAATTGCAACGAGTACATGATACTGTGTAAACAAAAACTGTAAAATCAGTTACATACAAACATCAAACTGGATGTGTAAATAAATTGTTAATACATGACGGTATACTGGCATTGGGATAGAGAGAACTACCTAAATTTACGAAATGTTTCGTAACATTTATTAAGTGCCAGGTTACTGGTACTTTATAATAATACATGGTGGGAGCGAAAATGTCTGTCTGTCTGTCCGTCCGTCTGTGCGATAACTCGAGAACGCTTCATCCGATTTTGAATAAAACTTGGTATACATATTTAAGTAGTACCAAGGAAGAACCCTATTCATTTTGAGCAAACTCGGTCAACTCCTAGGGGGTCAGGGGTCAAAGGTCAACATGTTTTTAAATAGTAACATATAGCATGTGATACATCATTCGAACGCAAATGAATAGAGAAATATTGAACAATGATTATGTTTGACCTAACGCATATTCTAAACATACAAAATCATCAAAAACAACCCCAATGAAGCCGGGTTTTTACATTATACCTGGTACTTATCTACCTCGGTTTAAACGATTTATTTACAAATTTGATTGTTTAAAGCTGTTAAACACGTTACATAACATATTAGATCATAGTTTCAGAAAGAAATGATGTAATGTTTTCTGCTCTTGTGTAACAAATACAACACACTTGTTACGGTTTTTACATTACTCGATCACCTATAGGCTTAGCTATCGTTTGACACCTTATGCCGGTTAAAGTAAATTCGGCTTTAGTAATTTAAAACGGCACAATGTGTGCATATTATATATCATGTAAAAGCTGAAACATACTGCACACAACATAATTTCCAATGTTTGAACGAATTGACTGTTTAAAATTTCCTTGACTTTCCGGCGAAAATCATAACGTGAAAGACTGTGAAATGAATACAGCCAAGCATATGTAAATAATTATATCCAAGTTAAACTTGTATTTGAACGAAAAATTTAGGCCGACTGAGTGTATGTAGTACCTAATACATATTCCTTTAGTTTGTAGGTAATATTGAGAACTTTCACCGTGTATATGCCTATATACATAACTACGTTTGTTTTAAAACTACATAATCTAACATCCTGGAATAAAAACAAAAATAAAAACTAGAGAGAAAAGCGGAAGCCTGAACAACTCTTTTCTTCTCTGTCTGATAATTTTCCCCTTGCCTAGAGTATGGCAACCTCGGATTGCTGTTCCCTCTTTCCTCCAAGCAAAGGAAAGCAAATGGCAATATATATCTATGTGTAAAATAAATTCTAGTTTTCATTATTTTACAAGACACATAAATGCAGACAAAGACCAAATAGCTAAAAATTGGAGCTGCTTGATGAAAATGGCGGGATGCTGGCATTTGTAGAGATATATTTGTGTAGTTTCTCATTTGTAGTAATAATACTGTTGAAATGATAGAGAACGATGAAACCTATTACAGCCATATGTACAAATAAAAGAAAATAGTTATTTACTTTTTTTTATTGTAAATACAACTAAAGCGGCTTTGCACATAAAAGAGCTAGAGCTGCTGAGCTGGAAAACTCGGAGAGAGAAAGTTTTTTATGGTTGCTTGTGAGGTTCTGGCAGTGTGCATAATAAATCCACATTACTCATCTCAACAAGACAAAGAGCGTTTTGCTCTTTACCATTTCGACTGTAATACGATAACTCTTTTTTACGTGAATGGTTAAAAATATGTGTACACACAAAGTAGTAACATTTATTAAATATTTGCCTTATTGTTTGCTCGTAATAATGTGATGAAACTCTCATGTAAACAAAACAAAAACAGAAGGACAAATCCGAAAATATCATCGTCAGTAGACATACATTTTCTGTTTTATTTCTGTAAAAATGCAACTGTAAATAAGCGTTGTAGTAAAGTAAAAAAAAAGCAAAGAAAAAAAAATGTTTTCGAACTTTTTTGTATCTGGCAATAACGATGTTATATTCTTCGTCATTGCCCTAGCCCTAACGTAATCATCATCATCTTTATTGTTTGTCCTACATCTTTCTCTATCTGGATAACAATAAGTAAATAGAAATCAACTTGTAGTGTATCAAATAAATGATAAAGCCTTAATGTCTCTTCATCCATCTTTCTCTTCCTTGTGTAATCAGTAATGGCAACATTTTATTCTTTATGAATTCATATAACGCTCAAAAACTCTAACCCCATAACCGCCACTACTCTACCACATTCTCTAAACTTGGTCTAAACTCAAAGTACATAAATAAGTTGGTGGAGGCTAGAAGTTAAATCAAATAAAAGAAAAATTGTCAAACTTTTATACTTGGGGTTTCTTATCCATATATTATCCGTGTGTCCCAAGGAAAATAAAATAATTTTCGGGTAGCTACTACAGAAATATATGTTTTTTGTCCCTTTTACTACACAGCTCTTCTAATATGCTGATTCAATACAAGCTTTATTTCTTTAACTTTAATACTTACTTATATATAATTTTTACCAGTAAGTTACCCCTTTTAAGAGGCTCGACATTTACTTCTTTCGACTGTCTCTTGACAGTGTCTTTACAAAAAAAAACAGAAAAATGTGGACAAGTTTTTGCATGTGGCAGCGGCATGGGATGTGTGTGTTAAAAACGTAGATATGCATAATGTCTCATCCAAAACATACCTAAAACGCAAGTAAGTACGTACTTAAATATGTACTCTCATCGTGGGATAGTAGTGGTGGTAGTGCTGGGCACGAGAAGGGAATTATATATAAAAAATTGTACCACAGTGGAGTTAGAATTTACGACTGGCTCATTTCCCAACGAAAAGGAGAAAGTGGGGAAAGTGAGCAGCTTCATAAATACACATTTCTGCATACATTTAACTTATGAAGCTTCTGCTTGTGAAAAAGACCAAATATAAAAAATAAAGTCAAGAAGAAGAGGAAGGACTAGAAGAAAAAGGGAATGAAGAAGCTTCCTTTTTCGGTCTCTTGAATCATAATATAGTGTATTTAGATGAGAGGCATAAAGGGCTTTAACTAGGCACAAAAATACTTGCTTTCTTTATTTTCTCTTTACAAAGAGGTAATGTTACGTTACACACATACATAACAAAGAAGAGAAAAAATACTGTGGTAATGCTGTGCCTACGTCTTTTTCTCTCTCGCATTTGCAAAAAGATTTCATTTAGATAAACTAGCTTTGCATCACTTTAGTACTTCTATCCTTATACAAAAAAAGAAGACGGAATCAGTTTACCATATTATTATTGTTTTGTATTTTTTCCCATCTCTCACAACAATAAAAAATAGTACTACTCCTAGTCAGTTTCAGTTTCCTTCCGCACTTTTTAGCAGGCAAGAATAAAAGCAAAAATGAAAGCAAAAAAAGAAGAAGAATGCAAACTTGATGGTATTTGATTATAAGGGAGAAAGGGAAAATGTAATAGTAGTTGTCTGTTATCCAGCTGACAAAGGGTCTGACTGAAGAAATTGAAATCGGTGCAGCAGCAAACAATGCAGACAATGCATCAAATCAAGAATGATGACTAGTCTTGCTTTTGTACTTGGTGCTGTATTCCATTCATGTTTTTTATGTAACAGTAATCTGCCTGGCAGTTGACAGCCAGCCTCCATTCTCAACTGCATTTTGAAAGTGATGAAAGCTGTTTTTATTATTATTACTATTATTGCTACGGGTTTGTAAAAAAAGAGCAGGGAAGGGACTACCCTCTTTGACTACTTTTTTTCGGGATAATATATTATTACACAAGTAATGCATTATATCTTTATTGATTTTTCATACTATTGGTTTTTATTATATGTGTTTTAACAGCGTTCCCACTGGACCTCCGCCAGCTATGTCTAGTCTGGTAAGTCGACCGACTGTTTTTTTAACTTTTCTACGAAAAAAATGCTCTCATCTCATTCACCAGCTTAACGTATAATATATTGCACCATGCACGCTTTATATGCTTCATATACATAGTCAAAGTAAAAGTTGCATGGAGAAAGTAGTAGCTAGAGCTTTTAGATATTTTATTAGAATGTCATCTCCCTTTTTCCTTCCAGTCTTTTTTCTTTTGCGCTCCTTTTTTCCACCATGATTTTATGACAAATTGGTTACATTTTACTGGGGGTCATTTGATTCGCTTGACTCGATAAACGAAAGAGGATTTTATGACGACGACTCTTTCTCTCTCTTTTTATTGCAGCAGTGGAGTGGTCATTGTTGGAACGGCGCTTTGTGTTGCCATTGGGGTTCCTATTGTGCTCGAAAACAAAAGCCAACCTGGGGACGAACCAAAGCAAGAAATGGTCCGCAAATTACTCGCCGAAGTGCCTCTCGTTGACGGGTAAAACACAAATTTTATGACTTCATCAAAGAAAGGAATCTTTGTGTGCATGCTTGTATGTCGTGTGTTTGCTTATATGCACTAGATTCCCATATAGTTATTGTTGGATCTTATATAAAACTTGTGATTCTGATTTAATTAATCTGTAGAAGCAAAGCTCTTTTCTAGCTTTAACGACTTCATTTATCATCTAGCTTGTCTGTCTGTCTTGTCGTGAAAACAGTAGAGATATGTATACACATGTAATCATTCTCGTTTTCTCAAGGGCAATAAAAACGACGTGGGGACATGTTGATCATTGTGAGATAAGATTAACAAGTGTCTCACATGAAAAATGTTCTGGGAGCATACGGTGCATACAAAAAAATTACATTATGCGGTCGGCCGCACAATGAATGAAACAAACTGAAATTTTTGTGACTATATGGATTGCTTTGCCCGAAGGATGGTATACTATCGTACAATGTCGTTTTTTTCAATTCATTACTTTTCCATCTCCAGTTTAATACTCTCTTTTTTAATGTTTCTAGCTGACTTTGTGAGTGGCTAAACTATAATATGAATGCAAGTAATAAAACCACATACATATGCATTAGGCAATAATTTGTCATTGAAATAATTACACAATGACTTCATCTAGTGCTCATTTTCATTTGATACTCATACAACTAGGAATTTGTAATGAAGTATAGAGCTCTCATTAAATTAGCCACAGGGGCCGACGCCATTAACAAATCTACAAGCTGTCCTTTTTATAACTCTTTTCATTTCAAACAGTCCTTCACTCAGTTGCCGAAAATTCAAATATTTTTGGGAATTCCTGCTATGAAGTGAAATGGAAGAAAGAAAAGTATTCGAAGTTTTACAAAACGGTGGAGAATGACATCATCGCACACATATACTATTCACATATGTGACTATTATAACCCGAAGGAACACGCAATCAGTAGGCAAAGAAGCATCACTGAAAACTTTTTGAAAGCGACTCGAAAATAAACTTGTATAGACAGCAACAGTAGTAAATTAGGTATTCATAAATTCTCAACGGCATTCAGCAGGAAAGCATGCGTCTCTTCCGCATATAACAAGTTCTTATTTTATACCTATAAGAATGACAGAGCATTAGTATGTAGATATAGGTGTTGTAAAGAAACAGTTACAGTAATTTACTTCTACTTCTCTCTCTGCTCGTGTTGTTCGAGAGATGCGGTGAAATTTACAAAGTAAAAGTAGCTTTATTATTTCAAAACCTAGTGAAGTGTATTTTATACAAAAGAGAAAGTCCAAGTTAAAAAGTACACATATGAAGTGGTAGCAAACACACATACAGAAACTTGTCAGCAAGTCAGATCACGATCACATGCAATTACGAGAACGGAAATCCTAGTAGCACGCACTGAGCCGGTAGTTGTGTAGTAAGAAGTGAGAGAAGAGAATAATGCATATATCTATCCATCCATTTCTGTAACTCTCTGCGAATGCACATATGAAAACATATTTGTATATTTGTAAAAGTAAAGTAAAAGATTTAGTTTTCATTCCCTCTTTATTTTCTCTCGATACAAAATGGTATTTTAGAGTCACGACTCAACGGACAAAGAGAGAAAAAGAGAAAACGGTTAAGTCACGCTGTGAACTGCTAACCTGACTAAACCTGAGAATGAGGAAAATTCGACTCGTTTTGTCTACAACAGTTACATACTTTGGCACACATCATTCAGCTAATAGTGTATATTTATATAAATGCCTAACAAGGTGTTAGTATTATTGTTGCAGTGGTCGGACCAGCTGCAAATAGTGAATTAGAAAGATTTCGAGTACGGAGCATATTATCGAAAGTGGCTCAACTTGGCTTTTGGTCCATTTCGTCTCGTTCTAAACGCGTAGCAGTGTTTTTGCAATGATTGAGCACTTTACTCTGTTGGACTTTGAACTCTGAATTTCCAGAAGACATTATTATTACCATCGACTCTGCAGAAACAACTCTATATGTACTCCTGTTACAACCAACACCCTCACGTTTGTTATAATAATAGAGAGGGGCATGGACAGATGTATTTATTACTGTATAGAGGTATGACTCTAGTTGGCGACATTTATGTGTGCGATGTGAGAGAATGTGATGGAAAACCTCTTTAGCACCACTAGAAACATTTTTTTCTTTATTTTTTTCTCCTCGATATTCCATTCCTCTCTGATCCTCGAGACTCGTTAACAATGTAGTTTTTCTTGCTCGCACACAGCCAGAGAGCTAGCTTTAAATTTCCCACTGGTGCAGTTAGTTTACTTGGGTGTTTGATGCATATCTCTCACTCACCAGAATTATTATGTAGTTTCAAGTTGGTTGTGAAACGCCCAAAAAAACGAGTCCAGTGTACGTTTAAATGTGTGCGGGGAGCAGCCAAACCAGGTGGCAATGGAGCGTGACACTATCGCGTCAACAGCGGAAACTTTCCAATCTCGCTTTTCTCTCCTCGGAGCTTAGCTGGAGTGGGTACCTGCTGCTGCTGCTGTTCTAAAACTGGTTGTTAGTGGCCTATCCATACGTACTTGTTATTACTACCACGGAGGAGGTAGGAATTTTGGTGGTGCTACAATTGCCCTTTTCGATGATGATATGAATAGATACATTCATATTCATATGGAGAAGCAACAAACACGAAGCCTGGAGCGGAATCAATTTCACTTTATGAGTTACACTAGAAAGCTCTCACAAATACTTTGCACTTATTTTTCTACCTCCAAGTCTGGAACCGCCGTTTCCTCCTCCACAAAATTCAACAGACATCATAGCATATACATGCAATTTGCTGTCACATCACATCATCATGGTCTTCATCATCAAAATCATGCATAGACACATACATGCATACATTGTACAGTACATACAAATAACGACATCATCAGCTCAAATCGACGGAATTGTGAAAGCGACACTTATTAAAGCATATACGTAGACAATATAAAAGAAAGTTTTGAACAACTGAAGTCCATAATACATTGTCACTGTGTAGTTTTGCACAGTGATGTAATATCATGGGGAGTGTATAAATGTCCATCATATAATCTACACAGGCTATCACACATGAGTCCACTGTTATGAGAATGATAGTGCTGAACGATTCCTCATGTATGACGTGCTACATGCGAACCACTTTCCTATATTGCCACCAAAGCAAAAGTGTTGATAACACGATGCAAAAAGGAAACCCCAACGGAAATTTACTGTAATACTCGGAAATGGGCAATTCATTTCAAGAAATCTCGATGACATTGGAGACGAGAACGATGAAATGGCAGAAGAGGGTTCGCGAGAGAGAGACAGAGGAGCAGCAATAGACAGATCACCACCCCACCACCAACGACACTGTTGATGATCATGATCATGATGATAGTGATATTATATAGTATAGCAGTCTTCATATATGCACTATTTTACAGAAAAAAGCAATATTGTTATACACAACACTCATGATGGTGATTGCGAAAGTAATAGGACCCCAAAATAGGGATATAAAAATAAGAGAGAGAAAAAAAGCGAAAGAAATGAGAGGAAAAGTGTTGAAGGCAACACTGATACACTTTTCAAGAGAGAAAAGGGTGAGCTGTTTGTTGTTACTGAAGTACCAGAACATTATGTCCTTTATTCTTCTTCTTCTCGTGTTCACTTATTTTGCAGCACAAGCACATGATCGTGTACATGTGCTGCATTTTACTCATAATATACACAGCAGATTTTTTTTGCAATTCTCAGCATATTATTAGAACAGAAGGAGAGAAAAGAGGAAAAACCGTGTGTGTGAGTGAGTTTGGTTTTGTACAAGTTGCCCGAGAGGAAAATGAGAATAAAGAAGTAGCAGAAATTGCCAGGCACGCTGTTCGCTTTTCCTTTATTGCTCCTCACGAACTTAAATTTAGGTATACTTATTATGTTCTTCCTGTTATGAGGATATCTCACTCAACTAAACATTTCATATTATATGCTATGCATCTCCTCATTTCATTCTAACTTGACTTTCAAATAAACAGCGTGAAATGACGGTCGTGTATAAAGACCACTATTTCTAATCATAAAAAAAGAACAAAATTCGTTTCTCTGTATGTATTTTTAACAAACTAACAAGACTTATTTGCGCATTATTATGGGTATATAAGTATTCAATAGACCTAGTAAAATATAGATAAAAGCTTAAGGAGCAGAACACGACATATACAAAATTGTAACAATTTTCTTTCACTATTTTTTTCTTTTCTTTTTTCACTCTATCAAGCCATAACGACTTTCCCTGGAATCTGAGAAAGTTTCTGCAGAATCAGCTTCGGGATCTCCATTTCGACACCGACCTGAGAAAGGTAAGGCAATGCAGAACAAAAAAAGAAAGAAATTCGAACTTTTTTCTATTTGTGCGTAAGTGTGTCATGTTTCTTATTACTGCTCGTTCTACATCCAAGCAAAAGTGAGATTACATAAAGTAACTTATAATACTCGATACAGCTTCTAACCTTGCTTCTCTTGAAAAAAGAAAGAGGAAGAAGTCTTTAGATGTACATAAAATATTAAGAGATGAAGAGAATGAGCATCTGACGAAAAATAAACATGTAGAATAAAAACGTTAAAAAATAGCACATACTACATACATTTTTAGCCAGAATATCCGTACATGAATACCCGCTTCTTAC
>JAQFYG010004535.1:0-10918 GCA_034694325.1 Entomobrya corticalis | reverse complement strand
GTATTTACTGTGTGTCAAGTGTCAGTTTGGTTTCCTAAAAGTTTTTTCATGCATATGTACTACTAGTTTAGCAAAATAACTGTCTGATGATGATGACGAGAGAAGCAAAAAAAGAAACCAAACAACTCTTCATACAATCGTCTTTTGTTTTGAAGTTCTCACCTCTCAGTCTCGGGGAAAGTGTATTTTTATTCTGAATGATGGAAGTATTTTAAAGCACTTAATGGATCCAGTCTGACAAGGAATTTTTGACAGGCTGTTTTTGATCGAGATTTAAAGAGACAGGGAAGAAGAAACAGCTTTGTGTTGTCTTCTCCTACCCATCATTTTTCTCAATCCATATGGGCAAATAGAATTGGTCGTGAGGCTTTTGTTCTGGAAAAGGTGTAGAATTCGTTCAAAATCCTTTTATTGTCTCACGGAGGTCGACACATTCAGTTAAAATCGAGATGGACAGATAATATAATTTGGCAAGAGAGAGCCGCATGCTGCATGAACACAAACATGTGATACATGCATGTACGCTTTATTTTCTTGCAATTGTGTAAATATTGTTACCCACCCAGAAAGTAAGGTTTTTCTAAAAAAACTAAAGATTACACCATATAAGTACCAATATTCAACACTTTCCATTAGACTTTCACAGTTTCACATGTTTTGCCTTGTGAAATAAAAAGTTTTTGAATTGAATTGAAGCATGTACAGAATAAAACTGGCAACTTTACAATAGATGGTGAAACTGAAAAGTTCACATGAGAAATTGTAATGTGACCTATTTGCATTAAAACCTGCGCGCATGGTAGCCATGATTTGATGCATGATTGAACGCATAGGAAATTTTTGGAGTTCAGGTGGATGAATCCTCGGTTTAATGAGGTGCATTCTCTTCCTTAAGGATTCATAATACTACAGAAAGAGTAGAATGATGAATACAACGACAGTTCAAATTACCTCTTGGTTTCATAAAAAAAGTACAAATAATAACTTGATATTTGAAACGTTCTGCTGTGCTGCTGTTAATTTTTTGTGTAAGACGAACTCAAAATCGGCGGTAATAATGCTATTTTTGTGCAAGCGTATTTAATTAGATAATGTAGAAGTAGATTCTACAAGAAAATGACGAATCATTATTTTGGTACACACTGAAATTAAATACCGAATTTTCTACTTCCTTGCTCGGCGTTCGGTCTTTATGAACTTTCTCTTGTCGCTCTTATTGTTAACTATATTGCACGATGAACAGGAGCGTTCAATTTATTTTCTCCTTTCTAATTAGAAACTCTTCAAAATGCATTGACAACTGCTGCTTACAAATACATTTGCCATTTCACATTTACAAGTTCATTTCAGAGTGGAGATTTTTAGCAGAATAAGAAAGGGGAGGTTTCTTTCAAATTTTCTGACAATTCAACTAATGTATTATTCAGGCCAACAAAAAAAGTTTGCTGTATTCAAGTTTTAACGACAGAGCTGATTTAGATTCTGAATAGAGAAAATAAGATGAAAGGAGTGTGCGTTTATCCGAATATCTTTTTACTTGTACTATCCATTAGTTGAAAACATATATATATTTCGTTTCATCCAGTTTACCAACGTGATACCGCAGTCGGATAAAAAAGTTGTGTCTCAAGCTGCCCCTTAATTTATACCGAAACATATCATTTAGTTTTGTGCTTAAAATTAGATCCCGTTTCGATATGCACTAAGTTTGTCTTATACCTTCTCTAACTGAATGTTTATCTATTATAACGGATGACATAATAATATTTATATATTTATAACATGAGCTGGCAAAAATAATTCAAAGAAGAAATCCCCATTTGCCTTGCTAAACGGATTGAGAATATTGATGGAAAATACAGGAAAAGAGGTATCATAATAGAAAAAATGAATCTACGATATTATGTTGCAGCCTTGGAGTTGAAAACAGCTCTACGTAATTTTTTTGATTTTTTTTGTTCTCAAGGTTCAAGTAAGTTATACAATTTGATGACGATCATTGCGCAAATCTGCCCCCACAGCGACATTTTATACAGGAACCGCTCAACTCATTCATAATACAATGCTATTATGCTGATGAGATTACGTCAACAAAAGTACCCAAAACTTAAGAATAATTTTGGTTCATTGCATCTTCCCACACACACAGCTGAAAACTATTCAACTGCATCACCTATTATTATTAGAGAAGTCAAGACATGGTTTTGAAAATTAATGAGCAAGTAAAAGTACTATTGGGCCATATAAATTACTCTAGTTTTAAAATAGAACTAAAGGTCACTTCATTTCGATTGTCAAGTGAAATTCAAGCTAGCCAGGAAAATAACACTTTTTACCAATTCTGATCATTTGACAATATCTTATATTGTTTACGACAGTTTAGTTTTTCCCCTATTTCTGATAAAAGAAAAGGATAAATACCAGAAAAGGTATGTGGAGTGTGGAGACAAAACTTGTGTATTTATTGTCGTTGAAAGGTGGACTGACGATGAGTGCCAGCATTTTAAGCTTCAACAAATATTTTTACAGAAAAAGATTGGAAAACTCCATCATCAGATAGCGTATTTCATCTTACATTATCTTCATTTTCAACTTGATGACAACAAGATTTGATTGCGACGAATATATACCTACGTGCAATTCCACTTACATCTTACATCAGAAGATAAAATAAAAACGTATTTTAGTATGGATGCAATGTTCCTCTTTGGGTTAGGGTTTTCTACCTTTCTCGTTCCTGGCTGCCGCATACCGGCTTGTAAAGATGAGCATGAGAGCATTGAGGACACGACACCGTTAGTATAAACTCTAGACAAGAGATACAAAGGCAAAGCATAAAAAGTTTTCAAGGAAAACAAGTTTTTACGTAATGCACATACTTTTTTTGGTTTTGAGTGACAACTCATTGGGTAGAAAATTCCCATGATAAGAAAGCCATGATTAATGTGGATCCTGAGAAGAAAAAAGAGATTCTAGGCAATAGGGAAAAGAAACATGGGGGATAAGTAATAGTACACAAGGAATGCTTTTTCCTTGAATGATGCTGATGATGACGGTAGAATGTCACACACTGGCTGAGTATTTGAGAAGAGGAAACGTAACATTTTCGTTGGACAAAAAAAGTATATTTGTCTTGTGGCTTGTGGTGAAGTCTATTACCTATATCCATCCTGCGAACACTTGCATATTTCTGAGGAAGTGAAAGTCTATTTGCATTCCAATGAGCTCAAACTAGTATTCTTCATGGGCTTCGGTGTCTTTCTTTGGGGAATTAGTTTTCTTAGGGATGGATATTACAAGTTTCAACAAGTTGTACAGAGCTTGGTACGTAGGTATACAGGGTTTCAGACAAGACAGGGAACCGAGAAGAAGTTAATAATAATAACAAATTTTTTTGTAACGATGGGAGAAAGGCGCGCTATTAATGTTTGTAATATATATCTTACAATCATTTCGTTAGAAAGTTGCAATGTATCATATCTGTTGGTTTACATACATTATTAAACTCAATTACCACTGCTATATTGCATAATAATTTTTAAGTTGAAGTTATTGGTTACCATTCGTAGTTGATGAATTTCCAATGGTTGAATAGGCTAGTCAGTAAACGATACACTACATGCGTGCACACACAGACTACATGGGGCAGTAACTCGCCGACAATAGAAAGTCAAAGTAAACGGTAAATGTTACAGAGAAGAGGGTTTTCGTGATTCTTCTGCGTGTGTTTTAAGGATTTAAACTGATTTACCAAGCTCATTTATTATCAGAACTTAGAAAGTATCTCTTTTGTGTTTCAGTTTACACGTTTTAGATAGTTTTCCCTAAAGTTGTTTTTGGCTTTTGTCCTTTGACTCGGAATGATGAAAGCAGTGACGTGGGTTGGGATGATTGGTAAAATTAAATAGGTGCATGTAGGTGGATTGGTTTTGGTGGTGCTGGTTTCATTGACGCGGACGCGACTGAGTTACTACACTAGAAAGCATTAGTAATCCCACAGGTATTTTCTTGAAGTGATTTCCTGGCACTGTTCTATGAATGTCGTGAAGACTGGTTTTATCCTTGCATAATGTATATTTGAGTGCAGAGCAAAAGGCGAACAAGAAAACAATACCAAGTTAGTGAGTTATTAGTAGACACTGGTCTTGAAACATGAACTGTGGTATATTTAATGTAAATATATTTAAGGGGAGAAAGAGACGCATATTTTCATTTTCTATGAAATAATTTATCAATTTGATTGGCACCTAAAGACGTAAAAAGGCTCAAAAGGTTTTTGTTTGATTAACAGCATTGCCTAAATATTTTCTTAATAAAAAACATACATCCTGTTAAAAGTATTTTCTCTGATAACTTATACAACCGAAGACATGTTTGTTTCCCTTTTTATTTGGAGTAAGTAACTATTTTGATTGAGAAACTTAAACATTTATCATTTGGAATCTGGTAGTTATTTACGTTCTTTCATGACCCGAATCCACATTAGCTTAGTTTCGGCTTAATATGCTATAACAAAAAGGATTGAATTTTTTTAAACGTATGAAAAAAGTAGTCAGGCCAGTCAGATACTTATAAATAACGTATCAGCACAGCTAAATATTTGTAGGATACATATCGTGCTAAAACATACGTCAAGCACTGGGCACGTCAATTTCAATAAAAATATACCTGACGTGGACACTCTAGAGATTGCTTTGATCTTCATGAATTGATGCCTTTCAAAATAGACGTCATGCTACGTTCCATTGATATTTTCATTCATAAAAAGAAAACAAAAGCCACAAGCTATTCTTCCCTTTCAGTTCCCGTTATTTGCATTTTAGAAAGAAGCCGTCGAACTGTCCAAGTCCAATGTACATTATATTATGGTCTTGAAATACTAAATATTTTAAATATCAAGCAAATTTTGAGGGCTTTCCATTAGATCTGCTATGGCATTGGAATGTCACGAATCCGTACTACGGACGAGTTATTCAACGTTAAGGTACTATCCCATCAAACAAATCAAATTGACAGCTCAAAATAAAACTTTTGTGATCAGCCTCAATGAAGTGATGTGAATGTAAATAACTTTTTCTCAGAAACACAACATCAACTGAAATCTGAAAAAAAAATATTTGCTCTCATAATCACATCAAATGTAGTAATAATAAGCCTGAATAATGTTATAAAACTATTTTAATCAACGCATGCAAATATTAATCAAAAGTAAAAATTGAGAGAAATGTCAGAAACATTTTATAACAAGACATAATATGCGTAACGTTAATAGCTAATAGCTATCTTTCAGTATTTATGTACAGGTAAACTTATTGTGGTCTTTGGCCTCCTCCCCGTAGTAGGGTTTCCCCTGAATTGAGTAAACAAATTTTCTCACTAAAATTACAGTTGAATTATTTATAACCTAATTGAATTAGTAAAGGTAGATGAGTGAACTGATTTCTTTAGCAAACAATAAGCATGAGCATACATATATGCTAATGTTACGGCATAGGGGTTACCTATTTTTGGTTTTGCTCTATAGAAGGCATGAAAAGGCTTTATGGTTCGATGTTTGAACTCTCTCGTACATTGTACATATAGCTAAAATGAATTTTTATTTGCCCTCTAGCAAGTCACCCTTTTGTTTGGTTTGGAAAGTTTTGCTTGTCAATTAAAGGAGCGAGCGATTGTAAGGTAAAGACTATAGGTACACTATAAAATGATAGTCATACTCAAAATAGTTTTTCATTTTACGTAAGTAAATGTCTGACAATCAAGTGAGGTGAGTTATATGACTTCTTGCTTGCCATCTTTCGATTTCCAAGAAAAGTTAAAAATATATACATCGATTATTAAGCTTTAACACTCAAAAACACCAAAGTTCATCTATTTTAGAACGCATTTATTTTAGAAGCATAATCATATAATGTTTTTTAGAGAAGCCAAATAGTAATTTGAAACAAACTACATCACCAAAAATGCGACTTTCACCGCTATTGGCGTCAGTCAGCTTTCTTTAAGCAGCTTCTAAGGCGCCACCTTACGTAATGTAAGCATACCAGCACTCCTTTCACTGTTTCATTCTTTCCATTTCTTGCTTCCTATCGTTTTATTGGAGAGGGTTGAGCAGAAACGTTTTTTATGAAAGAATATAGAGTGATCTGGAAGGAAAAGTTTGATTAGCGAGGTTCTTGGTCAATTTAAGATTTTGAAAAATAGTACTTGGCTTGCAATTACTATCTTTTGCCAACTTTCTTTAGCTGCAGTTTTGTATAGACTATTTCACAAATGGCTTATCTGCTTTAGTTTTAATACGAGTTTGCTGGTAATGTCACAGGAGTACAAAGTCATTTAAATATCATGCAGGTACGTATATTAAATTTGCATCATTGGAACATTTAACCAGTGTTTTCAAACAGAGAGGTAGCTTATTATATTGTGCCGTTAAATAATATGTTAAAATTGTCACGAAAAATATGAACTGCATGCTTGTCTGTGACTTAAAAAAGACTGAATAGAATACAAATTTATTTATATGTTTACAAGCGAGCATCATTCATATTTACATGACATGCGACATAGTATACCATACGGTACTTTTTTCATTACAATGGCTGTGTTACAACCGTTAAGCCGTTTTCAAAAAGTTTTATTGCCAAATAATCAGCTTTATGTTAGTACTATAAACGTTTAACATCCTAACGGTTTCTAACAATTGCCGTTACGTGTCGAAGCTGAAAGTCAACAGAGTCCTTGCTTAAGCTTCCGGAAGCTTGCGAAAATTGAGAAAACAAAAATTCGCTGGGACAGACTAAATGACTTTAGACTAACAGACATGAATGATCTTCTTAAACGATAGCCAGTGCTCCTATGGAGCAATACCTATTAAGATTTCATGAAAAATTGAAAATATAATTGTTTATTTAAAGTAAATTTAGAATTTAGCTTCTATCACGCATAAAGATGTGCAATGCAACGTGTAGAGAGAGAAACAAAAATCGCTAAAACTACGAAAAGACATAAAAAGCCCATGCTGCTAAAAGACATAAACCATAATTCTCTCCTTTGCATATAATAAGCAGCCACATATATTTAGTAAGCAATATGCTGATATATACATTTTAGAATCGAACAGTGATATTTTTTTATCTACTGAGCTTGAAATTAAATTTAAACAAAAATAATCTTAAAATGAAGTAGAATTATTAGTAGAATTAGAATTGTAATGCATAACTTTACAGCATAAGGTGCATTGGCGCATATATATTATAATTCCATCACTCTTTAAGCGCACAACTAATAAAACAGAAAAAACTCATTCTCCACGCGCGAATAATAAGTATTAATAATAATGCTTGGTAAATGTTGTAGCCAGGTCAATTAAATTCACGCCATTATGGGATTTGCTTTAGTTGACCTTCAATCCACAGCATCATACAACCAAGTATCTTTCAACAGCAAAAGCCATAGATATTTATTTATTATTCTTTTTTATACCTCGTACAGACATATTTATTTTATAACTTTAGAAAGGTGTGCATAAGCAATATATCCCTAGATGTTCATACTACACACACGTGGACACACAAAAATGTGAAGATACGACACAGTAATAGCAGCATAGAAAAGTAATTCTAAGATGATCGTGCTGATGAGTCGAAGACGGGTGTTTGCTTTCCATCATATCCTTAACACCACGATCGACTGCCAATAATCAACTCAACTTTGAACATTTGAACGGCTAACATTCCGAATTAAGACATTTCTTCATGCTCAACAAAAATACCAAATGCAATCATAAAAAGCTGTTATGTCGGCGGTGATTCTGATAATTGGCGATGCCTCCTATTTTGCACATTTTTTTACCGATTCCAAGAAACCTGAGTTTTTGTTCGGTAGCACGAATGCAGCTTAAAATTGTGTACGACGTACATTATTCTACTTTAGTTTTCAAACTGTGCAGAATTCGATATAAAAATGAATTATCGAGCATGCAAAAATTGAAATGGCTCTTTCAGCTTTGATGTGTATAAAATACTAAACATATGGATAGTATTTTTTAACTTCATGTCTTGTTGTTACATCGTCATGTTTTTCTTTTACAGCTTTTCCTTGTGTGGCAAAAACTTATTATTATATCTGCACACATATTCCGATATTTATCCGGCATGTTATAACTAAGACATGTATATGGGCAATAGTGAAGTCTAGGCATGACAATCCCATGGATCGATGTGAACACGCGGTGAGCGAGTGAAAACTCCTCTGTTTATGGATGGAAGCCCAGCAGCAGCAGCAGTAGAAAGGAGAAACATAGGAAGAAAGACAGAGAGAAACGTAACCAAAATTGGGACTTGGCTGCTGAGCTCTCTTCCCGTATGTGTTGCTGCGTGCGTATCCGCTCTTATAACCTGGACTTTTGATTATATAAATTCATACATCTTATATGATATTATTTAAAGGAAAAAACTGGAATAGATAGAGATAGGGAGGAAAAGCAAGATAAAAACATACTTGTTGTGATATAAAAAATTGTTTTACACCTTGTTGTTAGTTTTCTCCGTTTTTTGGTGGTGGTTGTTTTGTTGTTGGGAAAGGAAGAAGAAAGCGGGACAGAGAGATTCGAGAGTCTACTTAATTACCTGTTTTGCAATTAATATTATTACATGAGTTTATTGGTTATGTGAAAATTAGGGATATTGTTATTTTTGTGGCGATGATGTGCTGGTGATGTTGGGAGGATAGGTTGATCAAGAAAAGAAGGCTGGTTTTGCTGTTGTGGTGATGATGGAATAAAAGGTATTACGTGGGTGCTTCTCCGTTTCTTCATCATTTTCATTTCGTCACCTTCTCCCGTATACGTTACTGTGTATATGCATGTGTGAGTCTGCGTTTTGATGTGGCTGCATACACTAATAATCAAACAGTATAGTTCAGTAAATAATATACTATAATTGGAGCGTAAAGAAATCGCATCATCGTAAAACACGCTCGTCCTTCGTCTTGCGATAAAATAAAAGAAGGGAAAGTTTTCGAGAGAGATTGTCAGTTTTAGTTTTGCTTCCAGTAAGGATAGTTGCACGGAATTCGATGAGGTGCGCTGATTGACAGGTGGTCACATAATAAAAAATCGTTAGAATTTTAAAGCTAAGTACGTAAACGTTATTCTGATAGAAACGCTTCTATTGACAAGCTGCCAACGAAAGTATCCAGAACATTTGCTAAGACACATTTCAAATTAATCACATGAGTACCATCATGCCAGAGAAAACTGAGGAAGCTGCGGGTCCATCTCGGTAAGTTTTCAGTAAACCGTATGCACACCATATTGTGTTTCAAATTAAGTCGCATTTTATACTTTGGTATTTTGTTTTTTTTTCTAATTGGCATTAACTGTGAATGAAAAAGTTTCATTATCAGACTTATTGTTGGCTTGTTCTATCTGACAATGCTTCCATTCCCATTAATTCTGTAATAATTATTTCTCTGGTTTGATTTACAAATATTTAGTTAATATATTCTTACATATTTATAGCTAACTACTAATAAACATAATAATATGGTATTTATAATTGTACGTTACTGTTTGTTTTTTGTATGCGTGTGTAAAACTTTAAAATGTATGAATGTAGGTCGTAGAGTTCATCTGTAGAAGTAACAAAAAACGATGGACAGCTCCCTAGAGTTTAGTGTGCCTACCTGTTGTTAAAAGTACATGACGACTCCATTATTACCTACTCTTCTTTCATCAACCTCTTCTCATTGTTGCTCTTATTCTTCGACTCATCTACTTTCCTCTATTGTTGTTCTTTCTCACTTCCACCTTCTCTACCTTCAACTTACGTGATTCACACGTGATGATTACTTCATCCAGCTCGATCAGGTAATGATTCAAAAATATATTCACACCAGCTTCTTGAAATTCACACTGAACAATCCAAAAATCGGAAATGTTTGACCCAATCCCTCATTAATTCAAATTTGTCAGCACTTATACATCATTTCACAAAATCAGTGACACGGAACGTTAAAAAATGAAAAATTATTGCTTTCACATTGTCTTTATACAGTTGCGTACCTAGATTTTTAGTAATTATCATATAAATATCATGCACGTGTCGGTTTTTCTCTCTCATTCAAAAACATAATGGGGATATTCTTGCTCGTGTCAACCGTGTCAATAGACAAACATCTGCGTTATCACTTTTAAATGTTTATTTGCTATAATGATCATAACTCGTATTTAAAACTACTGCCGTGGGTGGGTGCTGTTTACACAAACGTTCAATAACAGTTTTTAAATTCATCACATGTTTGTTGATGTGTTAAAAACCAATATTTTACTGGTTTGTTCTGATAGTGAGTATTTATCTGAACTCGTTTTAAGTTTTAATGCTCACTACCATTGAGCGTGACATGAAAAAAACATTCCGGTCTATAAATATAAATCAGTAATCACATTATTGGGCTTTTAGCTAAATTGTCATTTAGAAAAAGTAATATCTTTCAGATTTATCCAATTATCTTATACCTATATAATATATATTTATGCAAGTGATTTATAGCATTTGGTCTCGGTGTCGGTAGATTTTTATGCTCTTTTTACAACTTGCCTCATCCGACCTTAACCAAATATGGCATGTTCGTTTCATGACTTATTGGCTTACTAAAATAATATTGTCCTTTTAACCAAGTGCTTTTATAAATAGAACACAGAACACCATTTTATTAGGTTGGCTCAGTAATTTAAAGTAACTGTCAAAGGGAATAATAATTATGCCATAAAACTTTTTGAAGATGACACCTATTCTCCATGGGATGATTGTCAATATGATGATGTACATACTTACCGACTACCGACACCGTGGGACATGTTCTTTGCATATTTAGCCATCTATTAAATTTACTGTTCTTCCAAAAGCAATCGTGTTTTGAG
>JAQFYG010004534.1:0-10918 GCA_034694325.1 Entomobrya corticalis | reverse complement strand
GTGATGTATGCATGCTCAGTCAAGACCAGACAGCAAGTCAACAAGCCAAAGAGAAAAAAAGTTAGAATGACTGACTGACTGCAAGAGTCTTGCTAAAAAGTATCGTTTCTAGTACTAGTTGTTCCTCTACAAAAGAAAGAAATTGATGCGGCTTTGGTGATGTATCATAAATAGTGATAGTCATGGCTTTTTGTACCTTGGAGAAATATTGCAGATTTTTCACAAGTTGGCAGTCTTATTGGAATATAGGCCAATTTTTTGATCAGTTGTCTGTTATATACACTGAGACAAAACCACTGATATAGATAGGGCCTAGTCTGATTGACGCAAAAATAAGTACCTGTATGAAATCATACCTGTGAGGAGTCAGTGCCTTTTGTACCAATGCATTTCACAACTAGTTGCATAGTATGTATATATGGCCGGTTTTGCCTGTTATTTTGTAAATTCTAAAATGATCTTGTTGATACGACATTTGTTTTCGGGGAAAGTTCCTTTTGTTATCGTTCTTTAAACGAGCCTCACGACAACAACAGCATTATTAGCGCAGACGGAGCTGATACGCTTCGGTGTAAAAAATAGAGTAATGAAGTAAAATAAAAGACTTGAGCATATTGATAATGATTATGAATAACATGGTAAACTTCGTGAGTCCAAATTTCTCAGTTCAGATGGTTGTCTTATTATTATTTTTTTCGTAGTCTTTCCTTCTTCATTTCTTACTTATTATGATAACTGTGCATAGTTAACAGCGTCGTGGACAGAAGACGGCGGATGTGATCATTAATGTGAAATACGCAAACCGTGTATGCGCTTCGTATGCATTTATTTAGTTGTTTCTCCGTCCAAAATAAATACAGGACACGACGGATAAGAGAGATAGAGAGAGAAACGGAACAAGCAAATAATGAATGAAGGATAAGGTATTATTGTTTTGTGACAGAGATTTACGTGTTTAGAGGCTGATTTGACATGATAGCTTTCTACTATTCAGTGCTCAACAAAGAGGCATACAGAAACATACGAAGAAACGAATAGGTAATATGGCACATCACCAACAATATCTTGCCTCTTTTTTGCTACTTTCTGTGTTTTTCATTCTATTATTTTCTGGCCCACGACGACGACGGCGCGACGCGCGATAGCCCTTACCAAATATGATTAAAGAAAAAGCTTTAAATGGTATCCGAGCCGTCATCACACTCAGCGTTTGAGTTGAAGTATTTTACTGTTCAGTTTATATCAAACTCAAATGATCAACGTCATCATCAAAATCATGTATCATTATTTTGTTCCCAATATTTCACTAAAAGTTTCAACGAATCCACGCTAGAAATTAGTAGAGTATATAGCGCCTTAACCGCAAACTTTTAAATCTTCAATTTATCAGAATGAAAAACACAATGCGTTTTCGTATTTTTGCACTGTAGCAAACACGAAGAAAGTAGGGTTTGTATAGACAATTGCAAGATAGTAATACAGTGAAATTACACCAATAAGATTTGTTTGGTGACGAGAATAGACTTTCAAAAGTACTTTATATGTGCCAATACTCCCCTCTACATATTATTTGGCGTGTTCTTAATTTGATTACGGCAACTACTAACTAATAAGCAAAATTAACGAGATGAGATATAGAAAACTTTTTTATGAAGCCCACAATTTTGTCATATATAGGTACATATATGCATGTAGGCATTCATACCAAAGCATTTGTGTGTGTGGGAAAGTTGATGCTTTTATCACAAACGGATTTACAAAAGTAAATGAAGTGTGCATATTTATGTTCACTTGCATGATATATATAGTGTGTCAGTTATGACGAATTTGGGTCTCCTACTTCTTAAAATTTATTTAGTCCCAGTCCGTCCTACTGACTGAATATGAGTTCTTAATAGTCATCGTCGTCACTAGTCAGCCTACCTCCCATTACGCTTGATCTTGGTCCCACATGCATTCACAATCACATAAGCGTAAGTTTTAAAGAACAGCTAATATTTGCATACTTCATTACTTGCTACTTTACTCATTTTTATTTATTTGCGCTTTTAAAACGCTGTCAATATGTAACTATTTACTACTTCCTTAAAATACTGTAGTACGAGCATATAAATGCAATTTTTGCCATAAGTCTACTTTTGACTTTTATGTATGTATAGTAGGTATTTGTTTAACTTGACATTGTGAATGAGTCGACACAAACTAGACTAAATGACATGCAACAGTACTATATTTGCACAGTATATTCTAGGTCGTGAAAAAATAACTCACTAAAAGATTTACAACTGTTGATCCGCTCCTGCTGCTGTAAAACAAACATAAAATAAATGTGATGTCTGTTTGCAATAATTATGGAATAATGGCGAACATCACAGGATCATTATAATTATTACTTATGGCTGTTATGTGTGTATAGAGATCTTTCTGAAGACTATATTATGCTATATGCATCGTAATTGAGACAAGAAAGATGGGAAAAGAAAGCCATTATTTGTATTTTTAACGTGCTCATCATTATCATCACCTGATTGGCTTTTTCTTCAGGTTGAACAGTTTTCTCAGCATCATCATCTCTTCTTTTTCTTCTTTGTCATTATTATCAGCAGATTTTTGTTCAGACACGAGAAGAAGAACAACAACAGGAAAAAAAGGAAGAATGAGGATAGTGATGGTGATAAAGTGAATAGAGTATAGACTATAGACACTGGTGTAAATGAGACGAGAGAATCATTCAAGTGAAAAATAAAATACGCCGATGAGGCAGTGACTGAATACAAGGCTTATATGCTTCTGGTACTGTTGCATTGATGAGGATTGATACACCAGCAGCAACACAAAGACTGGATTGAGGGCACTGTTTCACGGTAATAGGCACTAATTATGATGAGCAATACAGTTTGAATGTGCTCAAATGTATATTGGCTTATTATTCGGCGTGTCTACTAACAAACTACAACAATCTTCGATGGGACATTATAATTAGTACATCGAATGGTACATATCGTAAGGATTAAGAAAGGAAAAACTATTTTGTTAGACTATTACTTTTACAAGAACGGGCAAAGAGGGACACATAAAAATTGGGTAAAATGCGTGTGCTGTTTTTATTGAGCCATAAGAACAAAGAAAAGTGCCCAGAGAGAATAGATGAACGGAAAAAAATATATTATTTTCTCAGAGGTATGTGCTACTACTGCTGCTTATTTGCAAAAAAGGCCACGCCAAAAGTACTAACAACACCACCACCGGTAACAAATAATAATGATAATGAGCAACACGACAACAAAGTTTTTTTCAGCCAAAAAACTTATTGAGATGCTTTGTAATAATATTAGCTTATGGCTGTTTTCTACATTCATGACATTGCATGAAAAAAAGATGCCATCGGAGACTATTTCGCCATTGATTCCATATCGGTCACTCATTATTTGCCTTGAGCAAGTAATGAGCGTTGCAGAGAGAGCAAAAAATATAGAAAAATTGTGATGGGATGATGATGTACTGGTGGTTTGTTGATCATGAAAGGTTTGATCCATACCAGCTCAATAGGCTGGGCCTATTATTCCCACAAAAAATATTGAATCCGTGTACTGAAAACATTTTTACATATGAAACAATTTTATCATTCCATTCATAGTAAGTAATGCACCACCACCACAACCAAACCACCTTTCTTCTTTGTTGATGTTCGATGCGTTTTAGCAATAACTTTGATATGATATGGCCTAACATCCACCAGCCAGTCTGTTATGAATATATTGCTGGTTCCCTCTAGAGATAATAATGTAGCATGAATGATGGAGATAATATGCCAAATTGAAACCTTGTTACTTTTCATAGTTTCTCTAATAGCTAGGCTGTTGGTGCGATGCAAAAAATGCGGTTATTTTGTGTTTGTTGCTGCTGCTGTTGTAAAAGTGCAAAACTAGCAACGTTTTATTTTTTTAAATACAAGTTGTCACACGACAACAGCAAGCCCATTGATGATGTTGTGTTCTTTTTGAAAAGTGACTTTTTATGCGAATGTCGAGTAGAGAATTTGTATCAGGAAGAGTAAACGACTATTTAAGAGGGAGAGAGAGACATGAAGAAAAATGTTTATTGATAAGAAAAGAGCCATTGGGTATTAAGTGCAAAAAAAATAAAGATTTTCTGTTGAAAAATAGGAGAATGGGAAGGAACACTAAACTTTTTTTTCTTGATATCATTTAGCTGGTTACTTACCAAAAATTCAAAGACTAAGATATAGAATCAAAGAAGGAGAAAAAATGCAATGAAAATACATCATCATCAGTTTCATCGCTTTTAAGAGAGAGAGAGATGGAATTAATGCATAAAGAAAAGAAAATGAATGAAATTTTTTAGTCATAAGTGAAGAAGAGAGTAACATACAACAAAAAGGGTCAATTTAATAATGAAAGAGAGTTAATAAGTTTTTTGAAAAAAAAGTTGAATACACTATTCCAAACCATTCTATTTTAATTCTCTTCGCTCAATTTCAACTTTATTAGCAATAACAGCAACACTACAGCAAACAAATCTGATGACGATGAAGACGATGATGAACAACTTAATTTCTTATTAAATCTCCATAAATAATAAAAAAGAATGAAGAGGAAGAATGCAGGTGTGATATTCTTTCAATTCAAAAGTCTGAATCTCAGTGTGACCATGATGAGGCCCCATCCCATGAAAAATGATGAATGTACTAAAAACCACTATAAAAGCTCTTGGCTGCTGGCTGTTATACTGATGTTGATGAAGATAATATTTAGTGATGATGATGTGATGTGCTTTTACTTGTTAATGATTGTGAGCCGATTAAAATGACATCCGTTAGAAACGTGCATCGTCACGTAAAAGTACTTAACAAGCTCACAAGGTAAGGCAGCGGGAATTGATCCTCACTTAGAGATAGATGGATCGACAATAAGATCATATCGAAAATTTGAAAATTAATTTTGCTCATTTTTAGTTTTCCCATTCGTCTCACTACCTACATCAATACACTTGCTCCTTTTGTCATCATCTTCTTAATGAAATGACACACATTTTACATTAATTTGTAAGAACATTTTCAAGTAAATGTTTGAATTAAAACTCTTGTTAAGATTGAAAGGCTTTTGTAATAGTAAAATCGAGAGAAAAAGAAAATGTATAACAATAACTTATTAGGCATACATATGTGCACATTCAACATTGATGCAACACAGAGAGAACAATTAGAAGAAAAGAGGGAACTCGTGTTAATCTTTTTCTAAAATAGACACAGTTTCCATTTAATTTATTTTTCTTCTTTCTTTCCACGTGATGGTATTTTCAAGTTTTTGTTTACCTTTTTCTAGTTTATGTTCGCTCGTGAGTTAGAAAGGGCAGTGGAGAGATAGATAGATGCAATTACACTTTTACTGTGACATACCCACCTGATTTATGCGGACCTATATCTATCTTATATCTTCACGATGCAGAGGCACAGGTGTATATTTTTAGAAGATCTTCATCTTGAGAAAGAGTAGAAACTATTAGCTTGTTTCATTCATATATCATTCATCCATGCTGTGTGAGTTGATTGTTGAGTTTAAGTTTAAGATGAAACGATATCTAAGGTGGATTTTTTTTGGGAAAAAGGAGGAAGGTGACGTACAAACCAACTAATGGTAGTGGGTGGGACACAAAAACAAAATTTTCTTGTTGTTGTTATCTCTTGGACAATGGATTTTGTGCACTTGTTGAAAAATAATGGTCATAGTCATCATCGTCATCATGTACTCTGTACTCCTTTTGTTGTATATGTACCTAGGTATTTAGCTGAGAGCGTAAGTATGAATGTAAATCATGTGTGTCTGCGTACCCGAGATTAGTGTAAAATGTTCATGCAAGTTTATATAGACACTTGTGCTATCATCATCATCACTGCACTCTTTCAGTTTTCAGTTTCATTCATTTATTTTACATTTATTTAGCTTTGCTTGACAAGTGCAAGTACCTCTATATATAAACGTTTGTACACAATTTTGAAGATAAGCATGTTTTAAAAAGTAAAAATGACTTTCATTTCATATTAGAATATTGTTATTTTTGGGAAGAAAGTTTTTCTACTCACAGTGGTGCTTCCTCTTGTTTGTAACTTAATCCCACCATAAAATAAAACAAACTCACTTGGCTAGATAAGCCATTACCGTAAATAAAAACACTTTCGGCAATATATATTGTGTCATTTGCTGCTGTGAGGCGACTCCATCTTTAGGTGACATGCATGCGTATGCTCATTTATAAGTATAAATGAATATATGCATAGATGAATACATTTTCCCTTATATACCTTCTTGTCTCTCTCCGCGTGTCACTAACAAGAAAAAAATATATTACAACTTTGTCGCAAACTGGCTTTTTTGGCTACTTAGGTATTTTTACACACCATGCAGCACGCATAAGGATAATTGCCGGACACATCTGATTAAAAAATTATTATTATGTATATATGTGTGACAGTGTAATAATTGTGTGTGAGCGGGTTGGCTAGACATGATGCCTATTTTACTCTTTAGACAGACAACAACAGAGGAAGGTGTGTAGACACAAAAACAAACGAAAACGTGTGATTTTGATGATGACAGGAATGATGATACTAGAATTGCATTTTACATGCATGAATGCGAGAAAGGAATTTATTATTGCAATGCATTCACTGATTATATTTAAAAAATAATGCAATTCAATCTCATTTCTTTAAAACTCGTCATCAGGATATTAAAGTAATAATAATAAAATGTATATTTTTTTGCATCTCACCGTTTATGCAGCTCAGCCAGCTCACTTTTCATAAAGATTGTCTACTGCTGATTGCGATAAACGAGAAAACTTAAAATTGGCGAGTCCATTTGAAGTTGTTTGAGCTCCTGCAAAAAATGTTTTTCTCTTTCTCTTATTATTGCTATCTCAATCATCACAAAAAGTCACAGTATGTATTCTTCTAAATTCTAACTGCTACGTAGTATTCAGATTTTTTACTACTGCAAAATCCTTTTTGATATTGCAGCAAAGAGATTAGCATAAATTTGTATTAAGATATTTTTGCAAAGACTCGCTTGTCTTTGCTCACGGAGGAGATGAGAAGTGAAATTTAACGTAACCGTTTCGATAAAGTTTTACTCCCTTTTAGTCCTCTTCTTAAATAATGGAATGTGCAAGGATGTAGAAGGTGTTCATTCATTGAGCTTCATCACCATCATCATGAAAAAAGTCATGATAGCAAGATTTTTATAAAAATTTCTTTCATTTCAATAGTTTCTCCGTATTATGTCGCGAGCTATGATGTGTGCATTGTTTGGCTTTTAAGGATTCTTTATCAGTGACTCAGGACAATGATGAAGATGGAGATGAGGCGGATGATAATGAGGATTGCATTATACATTACTTACACTGCGTAATGTGCAAAAGTATTAGTAGAAAAAGCAAAACACACTTTTTACAATTTCTGTTTCCTGTTTGCATTATTTTCAACTGATTTTTTACTCTTTTTTGCTTTACTGTCTTTTTTGTTGCTGATTAGGTTTTGCTTGTCACATTACAATAATTTGGAATAGAAGAATAAGAAGAATGTGAACTTGCTAATAAGATATACACATATATCTAAACAGCAAACATAAAAATGAGTAATTTTTATTGTCGATCATTTCGCTAATGTCTTTAGTGCCGCTGGTAAATAAGTTTTTGAATAATTGCCTTGTTGTGTATGTACATGTGCGAACATGCATGTGTGTGTGTCTATTGGGTTGGGTAAATAGATTACAACCGTAAACTATATGCCTATAATAAAATATGCTAATGGCTCGTGTTTTTTAAAAGAATTATATTTTTCTGTGTTTTCTCTCATACTGCTGGCTTACTGCCACTGCTCCACCTGATTAGTTATCATTACTGCTTGCATAAAGACATTACACATGAATATTCTTATGAGCGTGTAGAAATTAGAGCTCAATTAGTTCACCTCGTTATAATTGTTATTGCAAAAATACAGAGCAGTTTTCAGTTAGTTAACTGGCTATGAAAAGATGAGAATAAAAAAGAGGAAAACAGCAGGAGGATGGAGAGATTCAGCTTGTTAGAAAGATGCTGTATTATGATGAAGCTTGTTATATGTGTGGTCAGAAGGAAAAGGCTATTAAAATGGACATATGTATGTTTGAATTTATTTATTTATTTTAAAACCTTTTTGTAACTGTTTTTCTTTGAGGAGTAAGATTGGTAGGATCTCTCTTTAAAAAGGTAAATGATATATGCAAGGGCTAATAAATAATCCTGTCTCTCTCACTGATCCTGATAGTGTGAGTGAGAGAACATGCATGATGTCCATTGGGAAAACTTGATTATTTTTGCGATCCGCTCCTTGATGATGACGGTGTGGTGGTGGTGATAGCGATATCCCTCTCAGTAGGTACGGTACAATCGAGCATCTTTTAGTAGATGGATATATTTTTGTTTATGGGATTCTGTTTCTGAAATTTTGAACGGCGAACGGTGTGGTGGTTAGTGGCGGTGGTTGGTCATTTACGACCAAGTAAGATTGGCTTGAAACTGAC
This sequence comes from Entomobrya corticalis, assembly GCA_034694325.1. Classification (NCBI taxonomy): domain Eukaryota; kingdom Metazoa; phylum Arthropoda; class Collembola; order Entomobryomorpha; family Entomobryidae; genus Entomobrya; species Entomobrya corticalis. The sequence continues at coordinate 2,336 of JAQFYG010004534.1, read as the reverse complement.
AAATGAGAAATATATACTTCACATTCACTGTCAATCTATCTACAAAGCTAAATGACTATCCGTACATATATCAGAATTTATCATGTTGTTTGTAGCAAAAGTAGCCAGAAGCAGCTTCGGATGAATAGAGAAATTCAATAAGATTTTAGCTTGAGAAGTAGTAAGTAAAGCATAATTTATGACAAGTAAAAATCACTGCTAATGGCCATGTTCATGTTCTTGACTAATGTTGCTGATAATAATATAATGCTATTGGAGTTTTCTTCAAAAAATATAAAAATAATGTCTGCAATGGTGTTTGCATGCGTGTGAGAGAAAAAACATATCTTTTATTCTTATCACCTATATTTCTTTATCCCACTTCACGTCTAACTTTTTCTCTCTGAATCTTTTGCGCAATTTTGCATTTCATGTTTTTGAGAATGATCTGGGAGGTAGAAGAGGCAAATTTGAGGCAATAAAATTCATCTATAAGTTTGACCTTTTCTGATTTGTAAGAGGTAATGCATGCGAAAACATGGATATGGTAGAAAATGTTGGTGGTGGCTTAAAATGCAACTTGGATGATTTACGTAGTATTTCTTCTATGACAATGAGTCAATTAGAGAGAAATCCATGTGGCTTGTGACATCGTGACATGTCCCATAGTGTGCAGCAGCAGAAGCAGAAGAATGCATAATAACAAAGTATACAAAAAAGACAACATAAAAAATGGTGTGTTTGCTTCCCCAGTAAGCAAATGAGTGATGATCATGCATGGCACGGCGATGACGATGGTGTCACTCTTACTCGATGCCTGCTGCCGATGTAAATGTCACTGTCTGTAGCTGTGTTGTATGACCGGATGAGACATGAGAAAAGCTTTTTGTTAAAATTATGACGTTTTTATGCATTTCCTTCTTTGCTTAAGCGGATTAGTACCAAATTAGCATTTATTGGCGAGAATTACGTTTTTAAGCTTTTAATGAAGACATGAGCAAATTGTCAAAAGGTTAAAAGGGGACAAAAATATTTATTAAGCGGATGTCATCAGGAATGATTACATAAGCAGATGTCTTATCAGTTTAGTATCTAATTTTATAATGAACGCGTCAATGCAGTTGACAATAAAATAATTTAAATATTTGATTATTTTTGTTTCAGATGAAAATGCTGAACGTCCAGAAACCGACGATGAAGGTATCGAGAGGGATTCCGGAGACTCTGATGACGACCGTATGGGAAACCGCGCATTTAACTTTGAGAGTATTCTAGAGGTAAGTTCTTTATTTGCATTTTTAGGGTTTAACATTTTCGCATATTTTTTGCTGAAAGAGGTACATTAGCGCAAATCCAACAAATTACAATGCATATAGCTATTATCAAATACACGGAATGAACTATTTCATTACATGAATCATTTCTTGTTTTCTCCTTATCAAACCATCCAATTAAACTAATCAAAGCAGAAACAACAGCGAATAGAGTGAGTGCAGAAATAAGCATGCGGCAAAAACATGATGATCATTAGTTTCATTCAATCCATTCACCCTCCTTCCCATCTGCCTTGAGTACATGAAGATTGTGCTGTGCAAAAAAGGAAACAAAATAGTGATAAACAACCTGTAACAGCTTGTAATAATCGTAACGATAAGCATTTTTTCCATAGTATAAAATACCTCTTACCCATATACCTATACACGTATTTTCGTCTAGAATTGATGAATGATCATAATTATCATCATCATCATCATCTGTCTACTTATTGATGCGCTCCTCCTCACTCGGTCACATTGCTGGCAGTCGGGAGGTTAAAAAAAATGATTTTTTTGTTCTTGTGAATGGATTGGATAGCAAAACAGCCCAACTTCTTTTTGGCAATTTGGCATGTAGTCAATCTTCGTTAGCAATAACAATAACAGAGTTAGTTACATGATACGCCAAAAAAAACATTTTTTCGCTCTGCTATCCTCTACTAGTGCACTGACAAGAAAAATTACGACGATCCCAATTATTATTTGTCCATTCCATTAAGGCAATTCAATTAAAAACATTGTAGACAAAACACAAACTTGAAAGACAGCGCTCATATTGTAAATGGTAATGAATGGAATGGTTAGATTTCATGTAAAAGTAAATCGCATTTCTCTCTCAGAGTTTTTTTGTTAAAAAATTGCTGTGGTTGTGGGCAGCAATAGTCTACAGTCTATATGTCTCTTGCGGCTGTCTGTCAAAATTGCAATCAGGTTCAGGTAGAGTAGTCATCTGGAAATTGGCAAAGTTTCAGATAATTAGATACCTATAAACGTAAACGTACATATTCATATATTTCAAAGAACATAGTAGCAATACATTTT
>JAQFYG010004533.1:0-10919 GCA_034694325.1 Entomobrya corticalis | reverse complement strand
GATAAAATTGGATATTTTATTTAAAATATTTCCGGTTGATTGGTCATCGGTCCATTTATCCAAATCCAACAGCTTTCTTGTCTCTTCATGCAAAATGGCAGCAACATGCACCATAACGAGAAAGTTGAAAATGCTTGCATGCATGCATCAATTCTAAGCCACTGCTGCGATGTGTGTTTTCTGCAGGATTGCAAATTCTCTTATCTGATGTTTGATGTTGTTCCATGGCCCATAATACTACATAATGAACGACAACAATGAAGGCTCATTTATGACGCTTTAAGCTTTGCATTGTTAATGAACATTGTTTAAAAGTCATGAATAACTTGCTACGTTGTTATAAATACCCAAGTTTTGACTTGAACATCCTTTTTGTAATCACCCCAATGCAGTGCTAGTGGAATAATGTGGATAAATATAAATACTGGGTCCAGTGCTCATTAGAGTAACATTCACATTCTGTGAGTGCACATAATGAAGTTCTTGAAGCTTTTTCATTTCAGTTCTCTTCTTCACACTATTTATTTGCCAGGGTAAATAATAGAGTTTTTAAGTTTTCAGCTTGCATTCGCATTTATAATTGTCTGGCCTGAGAATAAAGGTAGCTAAGTATGAGCTTCTGCTATTGAATTAAAAAAGTGATGAGCGGCATAAGTCATAAGTTTTTTTACCGTGAAATTGTAAAACTGGAAGCTGTTCAATGTGGGAATCCCTGTCGATTAAAATTTTATATTAAGTACCTCAGTCAAAAGGGCATGTGAATGCACAAATCTTTGAAGCAAAAAACGCTTTAAAATACCGCGAACTCACTCTACCTTAACTTTCTATTAATTGTAAGAAAACGATGTTGTATAACGCAACTCATCGTTTATCATAAATACTACTACTCGTCTACATTCTACTTTCGCTCTCATTATAAAATATTGCTGATACATGCTACGGTTGAAGGTTGAATCTGTCCGATAATAGAGCGTCTAGTAGTGGGTGCAAAGAAAATCTATGTAGATGCATTAGTGAAGCTGTTTAGCTCCCTCTCTTCTGCAATTAAGAGAGGAGGCTTCTTCTTCAACAAACCATCATCACACCATCACTCCTATACAGTCGGTTCCATTATTATTGCTCGCTCAGCCGCATTATAATACTCTATTCCAGTCAGTCAATCAGAGTATAATAGTGCCATCACAGTAAAACTACTTGCCTTAGTTGCCCACATACATTGACTGATCCAAACGAACATACTGTGAGTGAGAATATAATATGTTTATTATTATACTATCCTGCCGGAATCCGGAGAGAGTTTACATAAAAATACGAGTCCCAATTAGGAGGATAAAAACACCAGCGTCCTACAGAAATTACATGTAACTGACACATTGAGACCAATAAAAACCAAGTTTAAAACTCCCAAAGCATATGAATCATTGTTATTAACTAACAAATAAAATAAAAATTATTGCATTTCCTCGCTAATGAACTTGTACTTTTTGTTGATCTTCCTTCAGCACAGCAGCAAGAACAAGCAAAACCAGGAGAGAAACAAACAGGGGAAATGCTAGACAAATAAGCAGCGCGTAATGGGTTTTCTTTAAATTCATTTTATCCATTCACAAAATATATATCCGTATTATTATCTTACGTTATACGTCTGACATGTACTTATATTATATGCTTATTATGCATGGAAATTACAATGAGGTAACGCTCAAGAATTTTAAACAAAAGAGTGTAGAAGAACTAGGAGAAAAATTTCACTTCGATGCATGACCACCGTAAAACAAAGTTAACTGCTTACTGGTTGCAATTACAACATCCTTTACACAACCTAAAAATGGTATTATAATAAATAAGCACTTTTAGTTTTCAGTCTTCTTTCTTTCTATCGGATATTCATCCAACCATAAAAAATCATAGAAGCGTTATTTTCCACATTTTGTTTACTCCATCGTGATGAGATCATGAAACAAACAGCAGCAGTACAGTATATATCAGTATGTTTGTGTAGTAAAATAGTAGCAAAATTATCAAAGCTAAGAGTGAAGAGCGGGAAAGAGGGAGAGAAAATGGAATTTATAGATCAACTTTATAAGGTAAAAGCGATTGCCGTGATCATTCCAAATCCAAAACGAACCAGGACTATTACTATTATTGCATATTGTTTATATCAGAGTGGAAACGAAAAACTTTTACCAAGAAATACCAATAAAAAGGCAAATCAAGAAAGCCAAATAAACCTTCAAACCTTGCTCACCTTCTTTTCTTACAGTTTTTGCGCTTCCACTTTTATATAAGGTGTATATTATTTGTACAACATAACACCTGAATGCAGGTGTATATTTTACATTTTATACATACCTACACACATAGACATAACATATAGACGCAAACAATACTAATACCAACGAAAACTATTACTTCTTCAAGGTTAGCCGGCAGCAATACGAACACGCAGACAATGACAATAAAAACTTAAAATATAGAGCTAAACAACTGCAGAAGCAAACTCCAAAGACAACAAAGTCACTTTAGCAGTACTTTATGTTTTATTCTTTGGCTTTAATGGGACATTCGCAAGTGTCAAATGTTGGAAAAATCTCATTTTATTGACCATTCTCTCATTAAAGCTTCAGCAAAATGTATCCTGTGCACCTTCCAGTTTTTTGAGATTTCCCTTTGGACACTTACTATCGCATGGATGAGTGAAAAAATGCTCATTTTATAGTGAATTTAAAATGTACAAATGTACATAGATATATGCTTATTACTAGTGTATCAATAAGTATTCATTTTAAAGTATGAACATTTACATACTGCGTATTTATATTACTTTTTATTCTTTAAAAACAAAAACTCGAGAGTAAAAGAGAGAAACCCAAGGAATAAAAAAACCTGTCAAACTCGTCCTAATTGACTTGCCTAGTCATTATTGTTTCAACGTGTTAGAATTAATCTATGCGCATGATAAAGAATAAGTACGAGAAACTAAATATTTTAACCTTGCCATAAAGAAACAAGAAAGTAGTAAAATGCATACTTACTAAAAAAGTAACACGAGAAACAGTAAAGAGTGAGGGAGTAGTTGTGATTCAGTAATTCATACATACCAACTTACAATTTTGTTATAATTGCGGTGGGCATTAAGATTTTCGTGGTATGCATGCTTTTGCACAAGTTTGAAAGAGTGACTTTTGAATTTACTGACAGTTAAATTTTTTATTATCTCTTCTATTCTCTTCGTTCCATGCATGTCGTTCCTTTCTTTCTTGAAACCTAAAGAGCTTTTACCCAACTTTTATATTTTATTTCATGGCATCTCTATCACCAAAATTTTGTTTGTATTTGAATGCATTGCAAAAAAGGATGGTGATGATGCTGATGATGAGGATTTTTTGTTTCTCTCGTCACTCACCCGCCTCACTCACTACTCCTCTTACATGTTTTGTGCTGTAACAAGAAAATTATCAAACTATTTCGGACAAGTGATCATTGCTTCACACTCCACCGCACGTGTCCTACCGACAGCTCTTTTGCGCTTGCTGCCAATTAAGCCACAGTTTCCCTTTAAACACGTTATGCATCACTCACAATCAGTCAAGTCACATACATTTCTCTCTCGCACAAACGGACAGACAGACTATAATATAGACAGGCAACGGAAAAAATTGCTTTTTTATTGTCACTTGTTTTATGTCAAGAGACGGTAATATTATTACTGACTGTTTGATGATTATTATATAGTAATGGTGGGATTAGAACAGTAGGAGAATTGTAAAAATTTACAACACACAGTTATAGATAGATTGGTGGTGAAAGAAATACTTAATTCTGCCAATTCCCTTTGTCCCGCTCACTCTCTGTCTAGTTCCATTTTGATAAATCCGTATAGTTTAGCTAGTTGCTTGTTACAATATGGAAATTATTTGCAATTCAAGCACAATTTTTATAGATTGATATAATTACAATTATTATATTTACAGACATCTAAAATAAGTTAACGAATCTGTTTTGACTGCTCAAATTTCCATATCTGGTTTGGTTGAACAATTTTGAGGCTTATGATAACAAACAAAAAATACGACACGACAATTGCTTTGATGTTTGATGAGTATTCTTTTCGTTGTTGGAAAACATGACATGATGACGATGGGATTATACTATTGGCAACTTGACAATTGGCATATTAATGAATATATCATGTTGCAAATACAAAAAAATACAATGCACATAAAGGCGTTTGATGCATGTTTTGTATAAGAATTTATATATAATGAATATCTGCCTGCACACATAATTGTATTGTATTCCTACTGGCCAGAAACATCAATTGTGTCAGCCAACCGATTATTCCATGAATGTTTAATCAGCAACGTAACAACTGTGTTGAGGACCATAATACCCAACAGAAAAAATTCTGTCGCTGTAATGAAATAAAAGAAATTGTTAGATATGTTTAATATACGAATAAAATGAGGTTAACCCTTTCGAATTCATCATTAATTCTACTCTGGAGCTGCTCACTCATCGTTGTTCTAGTTCAAAACTATTGTCAATCAAACTGCTGTGCATATGCACTGCACTATGGATAGTAGGTGGACTGCACTATGTAAGCAGAAAGGGTCATACATACACCAGTTTTACATGAAATTGAACAATAAAACAGACTGTTCAGATGCTTTGTTTGAGAGGGATGAACAAGTCTCTATCTCTCTCGAAAATGAATGAGTGACAGATGTTATGCTTTTCTTTACTCTACTGCACTTTCAATCTAAAAGTCATGTCCAGAGTCCAGGGAAGTCATGAACTTTTGTACATATCCCATCGCATTCTGCTTTTGTGTGAACTTTTTAATGCTTACAAAATGGTAGTAAAAATGTTAAAAGCATGATAAACTGACGATGACTGAGCAATGAGTTTAGTCAGAGTTGATGAACAATTGGAGTGCAAAATAGCAAAGAAGAAGAGCAAAGAATTAATTTGAGAAAGGAAAAAGTACACAGCACGAACTGTGATATAATGATAATAAATTGTAGAGGGGTAATAGGGGTATAGCTGCACTAGCATGTCATGATCATGATAACACAGGCTATTGTTTGCAAAGCTTATTACGTGAAGTCTGTATTATGACCCTTACTCTTATGTATTTACGGCATTATCATATTAAAAAAGTGTTAAATGAACCAGCTTCCTTTACGTCGTCACTGTAAAAAAACGAGTAATAAACCCCTCATCTAATTAAAGTGTGTAGCTGACCTGATGAAAAAATTTATACCTACATAATATATAAATGCACCTAATGAATGCGAATGGCATGAAAAGAAAACAAAAAATAATATACAACGAAAGTATGCAAGTAATGCTCGCTTGCCCCATTATCATATATCAGTGTATACGTGCAGAAAAAGGAGCGTTTTTATGCAAGACTGTAGTAAAATAAATTAATCAAGAACAAACGGAAGTTTTAAAGAGTCATAAATAAATTACTCCGCACTGTGCCAAAGTCATTAACTTTTGGCAGCTGACAGGTCATAAAATAAAGGCTGCCACTGGTAGTGCGTTATTCTTTGTTGGACTATCTTGTGTTTTGGAACTTTCAAAATGGCAGACGTTACGGGAGTGATGATGACAATGACGGTGAGTCTGTCTACAATTTGATTATCTAAGGATCAAAGAGGAAAAAGTGAAACCGAAATACTAAATAAGTGATCGCAGTCAGTGGTTCGACGTAACAAAGTAATCATATTTTTATTAGCTGGATGTCAAGAGTTTAATTTTACCTTTAGGAAAGTACTTGAAGAAGATCGGTATTTTGCAATTTTCAACTTTTCAAGCTTCAATATTCCATATATTTGTTTCGAACATGCGAAATTTACTGTGCCTAAAATGCACATACATTTTATGCCCAATGTAAAAAGTATGCATGCCGGTGGGAAGGCGTTGTCCCCTGTCCGTCTGTGTAATGAAGGCTCCTACTAAGGTAATTAAGAATTTCTTCGGATGCCATCTATCACGGCAAAGCACGGAATTTCATTTGATATTTAGCCGTCATCAGATTAAAGAAGCTCATTAATTTTGGTGTACATTCCTTGGTCTACTCAGCGGTAGCCGCTAAAAGCCAAACCTGAAGTTGCGTTAGTTGCTTATAAGCCCTACTTTAATTCGTGTATTTTAAAAACTATATTCATCTCTGGCTACTACAGAACCTCTGTTGGTTGTTATTGCATTTTTCTTCGTGAAGCAACTCATAAAGTCAGGTAAACACCAGGAAAGTAGTAATGGACCTATGTATGTATATACTGATCTGATCCATTTAACTAGACGAGCATATAAACTATACATTTATATTTAAAATATTATAGCAGACGTATTTCTAGCTAGCGTATGTACATTTAAAAGTAATCAATATAAAGCATTAAGGTAGTTGGTTGAAAAGCCCGAATTGATGAGACCGGTGTGTTTTCGTGTAACTTGCTTAACCCGAACCTGATACAAGTAATCATGAAACTTCATGAAGCAGGTAAAAGATAGTGCACCACAGGGAACTACCAAAATCTATTACATCCAAAATATTTATACATAATGACTTTATATAAAAGTACGCTTCGATATAAATATTTCATTTGGTCGCTTTTTGATTTTACTCACGACGAAGAATACCAAAGAGGATTCGATTTTCTACTAAATCGTACCATCCAACTTATTGGAATGCTATCTTGTCATGTGGCAGCGAGTACTCATACTGTGTCTCTTTGCACTCTTCCGAACTGACAAAACTTTCAGACGTATTTTTTGACAACTTGAATAATGCATTGTTTTTGTTTCACCTCGTGTCGTGACATATACATTAAATGAGATGTAATTGATAGCTTATATAATATAAGGGCGCAAAAAACTAAAGTTTAATTTATATTGGTTGTAAACACTGAAACTGATAAAAATAAAAAGTTGCTTCAAGTTTTGACAGTTACGTAACGCACCATAACTCATGTTAAGAAAAACAAGAGCGATATATTTTGATGTAGAGTAAAAGTTAACAAGTCAGAATTTATGAAACATTCCAATCAATATACAATTTCCTATACCTATGTATGTATAAATCTAGTAAGCATTTGATTCATCTATATTACCAAATATTCATATTATATCATATAGTTAAACTTTTAAATTATTGGTAAATCAATGCAGTATTCAGAATTAAGCTACTATCAGATCTGGTTGGAATTGTTTCCTTAAATGGTAAAGTCTAACCAACACCAGCATGAAAAAATTATAGTTATGCTTCATACCTACAGAACCTGAACCTTAAATTAAAAGGAGGGTGAATTGTTGAGGAATTCTTCTTATGTAAATGAAAAATTCAGCTAATTGTCTTAAAGACGGACAAAGTTTTGGTAATAATATACATATCAGGAAAACTTCCGATTATACTTTTAAGTTACTTTTTCAATCACTATATCACTACATCACAAACTGTTTTGATCTTGAATGCATACATGAAAGGTTATTGCTAATTGATTACAATTATTAGACCGAGAGACCTAAAAAAATTAAAATTCAAAAAATATACAGTGCACAACACGAAAATCGCAAAATATAAATGAATGGTCATCATAAATACAAAATTTATTATGGGTTGGCTGATGTTATATATATCGTATCTTACCCGTACCTCTAATTATCGTAACTATTGAAATACAACAATGCTTATTAAGTTGAAATTTTCCTCCTTTCTCTCTATACAAATTATGGTACCGGAAGTAAGTTTATGGACTCTTTATGTAAGTTCTAATGATGAGCATAGCCTTTTCTGGACACAAACAAGAAGAACATATACATGAGCAATAATTGTTTAAATGTATGCCTATTTCGAAACAATCATTTTTGAGTTGTATATCTTGCATTCTCTTCATTTCCATCATTTTGAAAAAAGTGATAAACGCAGTTAAATAAATGGGGTCATTAAGCTCACTATGTATTCAAGGAGGAGGAATATTTATATGAAAGTTTTGAAAGTGTCCTTCATAATTTCAAACAGAGAAATGAAAAAACCGACATCTTTTTTCGTAACTAAAGCCTTTTCTCTTTTAGTTGGTGTTGCTTCTGCCCCTTTCTATATTATTATTGTCATTTCTGTAACACGAGCTTTTACCTGTTTTGTGATCAAAACTACTTTCATTATACTTTAAGCGAGAAACATACACTTTTGTATATGAAGTAGTAGAAAGGGGTTCGGCTTGAAAAATAATATCAGCATTTCCCTTTGTGCATGCAAATACCGACCCGAAAATAACAATTTGGTAAAAAGGGTATTGGCTCTCTAGATATAATATTGTAATTTTAAAATTTTTAACTTGTCAGGTCTATTTTGATAATACTTTTGGTTGTACTTTTCTGTTTGGTGTGCAATCAGTTTGATTGAATCGAAGGAGCGTTTACCTTTCCAAAATGAATACTGTAACCAACCGGTACTTAAGCTATTCAAACAAGAATTGTATTGGAGCTCCCGCTGCTAGTTATCAGTTTATATGCATCTTTGATCGTCGTGAATGATTTTAGAACTGCACTTTAAACCGAGCGCATTGCCCATTTGTGCAATTTTTAATAACAAACAAGCGCATATTTCTGCAATTACACAAGCTGATTCATTTATTTCAGAAAGTCCATAAACCTTTGTTTTACATACTTAATCAAGAAAATGCATCAAGAAGATAGCATTCACCTAGCATAATATTTTATACTGAACCAACGCACTGCCCAGCAACTATATATACAATTTTCAACTGTCATTCCCGAATGTCGAAAATGACTTGCATCATATTTCTGATGTTTTTGTGTGTCATTACGCACACTTACTTTCTCCAATTAAAAATTGATTTCTCATTAAACCTGGCCAGTACTTTTAATAATGTAAATACTTAAATGAAGTATATGCATTATTATTAGAAACGTTCGTTTCACCTCAGTCCTTTACTTTATTGACTTAGTCATTAGTGGAGAGAAACAATAACTTTAAATGTTCAAGTGAAAACCTGTGGTTTTTGGGTCTCATAACTTTTTATACTAAAATCATGTTATGCTTAAGCTGAAAGTTATATTTTTGCCAAAGCACGAATTGTGATCTGATCTGTGGCATCAAAAATAATTTGATTCAATAATACAAACCTTTATTTTGCTTATGTTTATAGTTTACTTGCATCCTTTTTGTATGAAATTATCCACCCAAGTTATAATCTGATGCATGCCTGTACTGTAAAAGTTTTTTATGGTAGACTTTTATTCACAGCAAGGTGCAAATCAGCAATAAAAATAATACGACACGAGCACCGGGTCGAAAAAATCAAAACTTATCGTCTTGTGAAATCACCAACAATTACATGAAAATCACTGAATGTATGCATCAAACAGCTAGTCATAGCCATTTATGGGATGTTTTGTTAGAGTACTTATTATACCATACAGGTTCTTGTTAACAGAATCAACGTTATTATTGTTAGTTCTTTTCCAAAAAAACATCAACATTTTTTTATATCAAGTACCTCGTCATTTTCTGATATCTACGATGTTACATGATATGAATACAAATACAAATATTTCAGCATTGGGAAACGTAATTTTGCCACACTTGATATGGCTTCTTTTTCTCGCTTTCTGGATTTGGTTTAATGCAGCATACACAAAACAATATATGTCTATATGTACCTAAATATTATATTAAATTACATTTCTGCACCACCTTGATCGTAGTTTAGTTTGTGTTTGTTGTAAAAGTTCATTTTCGTTGTGATTTTAACATTTTTCACGCCAAAAAGAAACTGACTGAATCCTTGATAACAATCAGTAAAGTTTATGTGAAAACATTTTACACTGCTTCTGTATCAATTAAAACCCATAGTTTATAAGACGTAGTCGAACTTTCAACCAGAACTAGCTTCATATTATTATTATATAACTAAACGTGTAGAATTTGTACTGGATTCTTTAGTGAATATAAATCTTACATAAACTCTTGTACAGTCCTAATGGACGTTTGGCGTATTTGAGACGAACATGCTTATTTAAATGCATTAAATCAAAGTTGTAAATCTAGCAGAATCTAATGTTCAATTCAATGATAAGCGTCAAGTGAAAGAAAAATCCCATACATAATATTATGCAACTTATATTATTTTACTTGTCTAAGTTTTGTTGACTTTTCCAAAGTTTTAAAATATATGTAGCTTTACTCATGTGGAAATGGATTTAAAATTGTAAATTTGCGTTGCAGTAGTAGAGTTTTAGAAACCACTGTTTCATCACTGTAATGGCAAGAACGAAATAAAAGTGCAATTCAATTCAATTCAGTACAGCGGTTCAGAAAACACGGAAAACATGAGAGTGCTGATGACCTGTTTTGAAATAGTTCCTCCATAAAATATTGTTGCTTAGCCTGTTGTGACGATTTTGTCATGGACAGAATTAAGTATTTTTCTTCTAAAATAATTTTAAAACAAAATCGGATTAAGTACATTTTCAAATACCTTTATAAACAAGTACAATTACTTAAAAATACAAGCACATTAAATTAGCAACATTTGCAATTGCAACTACGCAGTTAATGTGGGTCATGATTCCGGAGCTGCATGATATGAAATTTCGAGCAAGCCGCAGTCAGAGTTTTCGCACGAGAATTGTTGTTATGCACATATACAAAGTACAATATATACATGTACTTATTCCACGATTTTTCTGATGTGTTATTTTTTATTACGAAGATGAGATTTCGAATCGTAGTTATGTGATTAGTTTGTTTGTCTGTCCGTTTGTCTGTCTGTCTGTCTGTCTGTTCGCGCTCTAACTCTTCAACCGTTCGACCTACCATCTTCAAACTTCGTATATAGACTCCTTACGTCATAAGCTTGATCGCTAGTGATTTTCAGCGTTCTGGG
>JAQFYG010004532.1:0-10919 GCA_034694325.1 Entomobrya corticalis | reverse complement strand
ATTCGCTGTCTACAAAGTCTTGTAGTCAGGTTGGTGTGTACTGTGTCGCAACAAAGTTGAGCTTGAGCGCATAACATTACATTTTCACTAGATGGGGTTCAGCCTACCTTTACATATGGCAAAGAAAATTAGCTAGCTAGTTATTGTCATTGGTAGCGTTTCAATTTGATGGAGACGACCGAATGTTAAGTTATAGGCACATCAACCAATCAAGAGAGCCAACAACGCGCTTTGTTTCATCATGCAAAAAATCACGGAAAAAGGTAAACAAAAAACATATGTGATGCTGGAGTTGCGTACTTTTTTTGATTGGTCGAGCTTAGGAAAAAGACATGTGCTAACAATTGAGGATTTGGTCGCGGAACGTTAAAAATGACAAATAGTTTTTTTTAAATGTGATTTGTTCAGAGTTGGCGCGGTGACGGCTGTTGGCTGCAAGCACCCATGCCGTCAACCGCACTTTTACGTTTTTTGTTCATTCCTGTTCTGTGAAGTTGCCTGTTTTTAATTGCAGCTCAACAATTTTTTTTGTAGACTTTTTGTTTCGGACTTGCTGTTCGATTTTAGTTGTGATTTTGCAGTAAAAAGAATGCTGGTGGAGTAAATCTTAATCATTATATGTGTATTGTGAAATATGTTTAAAACCTTAATCAAAAATAAAGTTAATTATTAATGTTGTTTGTATTAATTAAATTAAGGGCTTCAATAGTTTATTTTCGATAGTTGGCAAATCTGTTGGCCAATGGCCAATATTTGACCGTAGTAAATTTGTTGATGCGAAAGGAGTGGGTTTGAAAATTTGCCCAGTGAAAGTGATGGTTTTGAAATTAACAAAAATTAAAATATTCTTTTGTTGATTACTGCCTCCTTTTTAGTTGATGGTCATCACAAGAGCCAAGGCAATCATGGAGGCAGCAAAACAGCATTTGGAGAATTTTCTCATAACTACGCCTATAGACAGAGACGATATCAGGAAAGACATGAAAGACGTCGACATGGAGTTCGAGAATTTTGGTAAAATCCAAGAGAAGTACATCGACTAGCTGCTGGGTGCCAATAGAAATGCAAAGTTTCTTGCCGAAACTACTGCAACCCAGAAACTAAGGAAAAAGCGAAATCTCCTCCAATCTAAAGTGAAAGTTAAAGGCGTCATTTATGTTACTTACGATATGACTGCCCACTATATTCAGTCAGACATTGAGATGAACACTGCTTTTAAAATAATAGGCGTGGTTGCACAAGGCTTAATTGCATACACCATTTTTTGCATTTACAATCAAATCACATATTATATGCGGCCACCCATTACTGCGGATTCTCATTGAAATAAGGATGTTCTCATGTTCCGTTCCCTGCTTTCATCGTAACTGGACATTTATTAGTTCTAAGAAATAAAATTCAGGTAAGCATAAAATTGCATAACATACAAATACCATCACCCGCTGCCATAGCATTGAGCGTTGTGGCTGCCGTCTACATAATTGCTATCACGTACACACTTTGCTATGCCTTCATAATTTATATAAAGTACAGAGTAGGTTATCTTTTAGCTCATGTTCCGTTACGGCAATACGTGTAACTCAATTCCTCATTATGTCAAGTTCCCCCGCGGTTTCCTCCTTCGATGCCGAGGCTTGGGAGAGGTTGACCAACTAGGATGAGAGGTCTCGGTGGTAATTCACCATCAAACCACACAAATTGCCGTCCACTTGCCTTCGGTGTTAAAACTTTTAATTGGTTTAGTTGTCATCGGGTTTTACTCGTGAGATTAATGTTGGAGGGTAATCCATACGAAGGGTATCAGTTAACGCCGACCTCTCAGCCAAACCCTTTATCATCCCTCACTCGTCGCCACCATGCCCCCCGATTAGCTTTACGCTGTTTGTGGGATACTCCCCGACCACATGCAGAAGACGTGGCACACCTGTTAGAGTTAGTTGACTTCTATGTGCGAACAGAAGGAGAGAGTCATCTTTCCAGAGATAATGCTATCTATTCCCTAGAACCCTTTGGCAGTCCATACCCATCACTCAATAGGGATGAACATCATTTCGTCCGGCTACCTGGTGCGGTTTCGCCCCCTGCGCCTCCACCTTCTCCCATAACCGTTTGTGAAGATGGTCCCTCCGAATAAATGGTTAGCTCCACAGTAACACATGCATCAGACGTAAACCAATAACCATAGATAATTTAGAATATACATATTTAGCATAAAATCATCACACTCACTGCCATAAGAATGAAAGCAATAATATTAAATCACAACACTTTACATATTATATGCATAATACATTCAAATATAAATGTACATTAGTTGACTTCGGAACATTTGAAACACCTACAAAGGGCCTTGTCATTTATACAGGTATTTCAAATGTTCCTTAGCCCGTTGGAACAGTGAGCTACAAATAGTGTAGTTTATATAGTGGAATTAAATTTTATTTCTCACCAATTTCTGTATTTTATAGTTCTCACTAATTTTTTAAACCACACTTCTAACATAATTCGTATTTTACAACGGAAACAGATAAATATTCCCAGTGCATAAATAATATTTAATGGCAATGTAGACACAGGAAACCTTCCGCGAACATTCCAGACAACTTTGTAGACATGTACTTAAGTAATAGCATAATTGACTAGCAACTAACACCTCATTTTTGTCATAATCAGGATATAAACTTTTCGTGGTTGCTCATTTCAAACTAGGATAAAATAAGAATAGCACGCATAAGATTTCAATCTACAGCCAGCATAAAAAAATACCCACATAATCTAATTAATAATAATAATTATTAATAATCTGATTTCTTTAAGAAACAGAAAAACGAAAAATTTAACTACAAAATAAAACTGCTGATGTGATTTCACCGAAAATATTTTCAACTAGAATCCATCTTGGTTCACCACAACATCCTGCACAATAGGACTCATATACCAACTGTGAGAAAAAATATAATGTTTAAAAATAGGAAAATCATTAAAAAATGAAAACGCCGGATTCAAATAACAGCATTTCAGTCAAAATGGCTTTCAACCAGTTATTACATTTTTAACCAACAATTATCATTCACATGAAGTTAGCTTAGGCTACTTAACCATCAAAATAACAATTAGTGACATCCGGTTAAATCAACAATTACTCGCTGAGCAGGAGGAAAGTTAAACGGATAAATATTTCATAATCCAGTATCACACAATTTGCTAGTTATTTGTGTTACATAATTGTTTGATTTATGAGAGGCCAGTAACGTATTATTAAGATGTAACCAGAGGAAAACTTATTTAGAATTATCGATCACAGCATGACTTTCGAGCAAACACTATCTCTGCAAACTCTTGCGAATAATAACACCGCATTACTAGTTCATAAAACTAAACAGTACAGCTTTATTTTACACTTGCTCTTATCCCTGCTAGTATTTGTCAGGGTCATACTCATCAATTATTATTCCAGAGGCACAACTCCAGGAACACATCAGATTAGGTATAAAATATTTAACCGTTCTCTCATATAAATAAAATATACCCAAACTACGTATCTACAAAAGTGCTATTTAAAGTCCATTGTGGGGATTTCTCGGTTCACCACCTCTACACAGCTCAACTCCCCAACAGCTCAACCACCATTTAATCACTCAGCAACAACGGGGATCTATTGCTACCTACCCTCGCCAACTCCAGTCCCATCTCATACAATCCTAACCCCAATCCATCACGAGTGGGGTCAATTTTAAACGCTACTCCTCTTGGTCTGCCACCACCAACCAGACCCGATCAATTCGTCAACGTAAGAAGACCAAGGGTACGATTTAGTCAACAATTCGGCATGTCGAACCAAAATCCACAAGACCCGCCTCCGCCAGCCATAATCAATGAAAACGGAGACGGCAATGAAAAAAGCAATAGAGGGTTAGAAAGACAACATGACGGCAACATGCAAATCAAAAAACACAGCCACGAGGTTCCGATCAGGGGAGTGTTAGAACAACGGGTCCCCAACCTAAGTCCCACATACCTGGACAGCGACTATCTATCGCATTAGGTGATGGAAATAAATGCAACTACAACAGCAGAGAGAAAGAAATGAAGACATAGACGATCAAATTGAACATCACATCACGTGCCTTCTAGCACGTTGCCATTATGATCGGAATGGACATCCAATATTCCCCATCCAGTTATTGGAAGGAGTTGACACTTCAATGGCAAGATTGACCACGATCGTTAAAGGGTACTGTGAGGGAGCAATTATATGGGCAGAACTTATGGAATTATTTTGCATGTTTCCAGAAGCCGAGAGAAAACTCCACTCCTCCAGAAATTATTCCACAACTTTGGCGACGCACGTGTTGCGTAACCAGTTAGACCTTTGGCTGCACACCAACGCCTTGGAAAGACAGACAGCACAGTTACGACAACATACCGCACGATTCATCGAACAACATCGAACAACAAGAGACGTTGGAAGGGACCTTCAACATTTTCCGGAATCACGTATTGAAGAAGAACGACAAAATCAGGGCACAGGGCGCAACGAGACTTTACAAAATCCGGTTGGAGTATGGAAGCGGTGGCCCCTATTTTTTTATTTCATAAATCAACGCAAAATGCCATGAAACGCCCACAGCCAAAATACGAGGTCCATAGCTGCCTCTAATCAAAAGTTATGGCCACTTGAAATTTCGAAAAACTTTTCGAAATTTCACGAAATTCTACAGAATTTCACAAAATTCTACGAAATTTCACGAAATTCTACGAAACATCCCGAAATCCTACGAAATTTCACGAAATCCTATGAATTAAACAAATCTAATAAAGTTTGAAAAAATTGCAATATCTCGAAAAGTATACGTTTTGGAGGAAAAGTGATGAGATTCAAAGTTGTTTAGAATCATTTTCTGCGTCGATTGGCATATTAAAAAGGCCATAACTTTTGATTGGAGGCAGCTATGGACCTCATATTTTGGCTGTGGGCGTTTCATGGCATTCTGCGTCGATTTATGAAATAAAAAAATAGATGCCACCACTTCAATACTCTACCCCAAAATCCAGGCCAGATATCACATGTTAATCACCAGGATCATGCCTCCGCAATCCCAATCATTTGAGCCTAAGGGCTTAAGCCAGCCACCAATAACACCACAACAACCGGGAGCTGTATTACAGCACACCCAATTCAGATTCAAATAGCACCACAGTGAGAAATCCCATCTTGCTCCAGCGGCGGCACCTCCAATGACGCATGACGATTCCTAGATAAGTTTTAAAAAACCACTTCTTCCTGGACAAGCAGATAAAAAGTGGATTCATTCGGAACTTACCTTGATAATCGCTTCTCACTGGTCCTTCATTTTTGAGCAAACTTTCAAAAACAAGATCATCTACGGTAACACCGGTGCTCCATTGTCTACAGCATGGGCTAAGATGGGATGGCAACAACTTACAGCGGCATTTGAAAACGAATTTTGTGTGAAGGCCACCACTTCATTCTTCAACAACAAACAAGGCCCGCAACAATCTATCCCTGAATACTTCTACCAGATCCTCAATCTCTACCAAGCTGCCCCACACCTACAACTTGACGACAAGACTTTATGCTCCGTCATCATCAACAACATGGATCTTCGTACGCGTGCCAACTTTGAACACAAGACGTGGACCAATATCGAACGACTGTAGGAAACTGTTAAGAGTGCTGAAAGAAAACGCGTTTTAGAGCTGGAGAACAAAAAGCGCAGTGAGAAGAAAAAACAGGCTATAGTCATTTGCCAAATCATTTTCCATTACCCACACCACCGCAACATTTGGCTTGTTCAAGCAGTGCGCCACCTCCTTGGCTCTCTTTGCTCTACCAGAACAGTCGAAAAACGAGCAACAGTCACGGGCCTGAAGGAACCTGAGACTAACAAACACTTAGTCCCTCAACCATTAATAAGAGCAGTTCAGGTAGGTTACTTCGGCAGATATGCACAAGTATGCATACCAGCAGTTGTCGATAGAGTCGTTGAAATGTTGGTCAACAGAAGAGCGGGAATCAGTATAGTAAGTCATAATTTAATACACAATCACACTAGAATAGAATGCGTTTCATCATTACGAGTTCTTGCGGCAAATGGCTAAGAGTTAAAAATAATAGGGAAACAGCTGCTCCCTGTGCAGATAGGCGCATTATCATTTAGGCATAATTTACTCGTCTTTGTTTACCTAGCACCAAACACGTTAATCATTGGCAAGGCATGACAATAATTCCGTTTATGTGGACAACATAAACTTCAAAACTGGTTACATTCAATTAAAAAATGGGACCTCTCCAAAAAAATTACCGCGTGCAACGTAACAACGTACCCGCTGGTAACCTGTTGACATTCTCTCATAAAGCAACGTCGTTGGGGAAGGATGTTGAACGGCATAGCCCTCTCTAAGGGCATGGCCTGGGTTTTATCTCGGTAATACTGAGTCCCCTAGGTCTATCTCTTTAGGACGTATTGTGAGGTTCTTCTCAAAGAAACCAAAAGACCGGCTGAAGGACAGTTGCAGGTAAAAAAGAAGACCATAAGGTAATTAGTACCCAAGTGTCGGGCACCCCAGCAACGCTTCAATCGAGTCACGTTATAAATAATATTTCTGTAAAAAATGACACCGATGTGTCACATGTCAATATGACAAAAGAATAAATTGTAGATAAAGCAACAGTTTTAAAACAGGAGGAAGAGCAGGAGAAAAAGTCTGAACAAGGTTCAGATAAATCATTAAATACAAAGGATTCTCCACCAGCAGAAGATTTAGGCGACTTTTTTGTAAATCTTATCAATTCATCTGATTTTGCTATTGCCTTTTGATATGGAGGACTCCATCGAACGTACAAAAGAATGGATTCAAGATGGGAATGGAAACCGTCCTCCACCGGCGCCGTTACAGCTCGCACCAACGATTTTCTATAGGGTTACCGTCGACGCTACTAAGTGCAAAGTTGTAACTCCAGAGAAGAAACAAGATCCAAAGTATCCTGTACTTACCAATCCAGTGTACATACAAAAGCGTCATGCAGCAAGAAGAGCAGCAATAGCAAATTATAATAGTTTGTCTGAAGAGGATGATTTTGTACATGCATCGGCAGCCGCTGGTACGACAGACCAATTAACAATGCGAGATCTGGTGAAAACACTAAGTACGTTTGGATCAACTCAACGACAAGGTCAAGTTGTGATGAAAACAACGGTGGATAAGGATTTGCCGAAGTTTAATGGTGCGCCGGAATATTGGGTGCAGTTCAAAGTGGAGTTCGAGATGACGACTATAAAGTATAAGCTTGATCAGGCTTCGGAAGGCTAGTCGAGCAAAAGACACAGTCCAGCATATGATGGTGAATGTGGATAACGTTGGAGCAATTATGGACGCTCTGAAGAAGCGGTTTGGGCGGCCTTGCGTAGTTCTTAACGCATTAGCAGCAAAAGCAAATCAGTGTGGCAACATAACAACTGCTTAGCCTGATAGTATCATCGACTTTGAACTGGCCGTACAAGCACTTGTTACCAACATCATGTCTTTTAAAGGGTTGATTGCTACCTTAACAGCTTTGAATTTCTTTAGTGAAGAAATTATCACCAGACCATGCAACCAGATGGTCTGAGTGGCTAGCTGGAGATAAAGGAAGAGACAATAGTTGATGGATTTCTCTGAGTGGAGCTGTCTATAGTTGGACGTTGCTTATCAACGAGCAGACTATAAACCGGAAGAAAAGTCCGAGGAGAAAGGAGAGCAAAGACATCGAGGAGGAACAGGAGCAATCAGTTTGTGTACGGGTACTGAAGAAGCAAAGTGTTTTTGTTGTGGAAAAATCAATCATCTCCTAGAAAATTGTTTCAGCATTAAGAAGAAGATCGTTGATAATCGATCGAAGATTGTGAAAGCTGAGAATTTATGCATCAGCTGTCTTAAACCAAGTCACCACTCCAAAGATTGTGAAAATGTATGTGAATGTGCTTTTGATGGATTCAACAAAAAGCATCACCGTCTTCTTCACAACAAAAGGAGGATGGCAGAAGCAGATTCGAAACCTCCAGAACGAACGGAATCAAAGTCACCATTTCAAAGAGGACGGCAACGTAGAAATGGAAGGACGAATCGCGGTGATCAGAGGATGTGACAGTCCAATGGCAATTGTCCCTGTAAAACTTAAGGAACCCAAAGGTATTCGCAAAACGTACGCCTTATTGGATGTGGGAGCAGCTCGAACTCAAATGACCAGAGCTGCCGCAGAAGAGTTCGGCCTGATATGTGAATTAAACGTTTATCGATATCGTGGAATTAGCGGATAGCTAATCACGGAGGCTAACTCAAAGAAAGTTTCTTGTGAAACATCCGGTACATTACGGGGAAATACGTTTAGCAAATTACATGCCACTATCAATGTGGCGGAGATAAGAATGGATCCGTACTCAATGGAAGTGGATAAAATAAAACAAGTTTATCCATATCTCGAAAATGTCTCCGCAACGAGCCTTGAATTCGTAGTACCAAAACTCATTATAGGAAACAACAATCCTCGGTTCATCTTGGTCGGCAAACTGTACGAACGAGAAGAACACGAGCCAATTGGATGGCGTTGTGAACTTAGGTGGGCAATCTCTGGAAATTTTGACAACTTTGAGACAACCAACATTATTCAAGGCGAAGATGGAGTGTCCTCATCAAGCAATCGTTCTCATTTGAAGATTTTGGAGTTAAACCCCTTTAAAGAATGGGAAAGAACTTGGATGAAAAACGGGAGTACGAGATTTTGGAAAAGAATACAAAAATGGTAGGCAATCGCTAGAAGACTGGCTTGTTGTGGAGAGAAGATAACGTGACCGTTCTAGAAAGTGAAACTGCAGCACTAAGAAGATTGGAGTACACAGAAAGGAAGATGAAGAATTCTGTGTACAAGAAGCAATACTGCGACAAGACAGAAGAGTACGTAAGCAAACAGCATATACGTAAGGTGAACTGAAGAAATGACACCGGTACGGATTTAAGGAGAATGAATGGTGTGGCACAGAACGACAAGCTGCTGACGGGGCCAGATCTCATTCGTTCATTAGTTGGAGTTAGGTGGCGTTTTCGTCTTCATCGCATCGCTCTTACTGGAGACATAGCAGACATGCTTCATCGTATTTTGATCCGGGAGGAAGATCGGGATTTCCAACGTATTCTTTGGAGAAATGGAGATTCGACAAAACCGTCAAGAATAACAACTCTAGTCTTTTCCGAGATAAGTATTCTGCTGCCGTGGAAGTGATCTCAACCGACTTCTGTGTAGATGATTGTTTGACTGGAGGAGACAATGAACATCAGGTGATAGAACTAAGGAAGCAGTTAAGTCAAATATGTCTGGTAAATAAGCTGGTAATTTCTCTTTGTGCAAATGGATGTCAAATGGAAGTGTGGGCTAATGGTGTCGGCTGTGATGACGAAATTCCAGTGTCAGCATTTGTAAAATGGAGGATATGGCTTGATCGTTTAGAAAGCCTCGTACAAGTGAAGATTCCAAGATGCTACTCCAACTTTCTTCGCAACGCGGAGGAAATCCAGTTGCATACGTTTGTGGACGCAAGCTCAGAAGCGTTTAGCATAGTTTGCTACTTGCGAGTTCGATGTTTGAATAGAGTGCACGGAAATTTTGTTAGTGCCAAAGCACGAGTAGGACCGCTGAAGAAAACGACCATTCCAAGACTGGAACTACAAGCTGCACTAACGGGTGTACGGCTTGCATCAAGTGTTCAAGATGAGTTAAAGTTGACAATTAATCAACGTTTCTTTTGGTGTGACTAAAGGACCGTACTCCAATGGGTTAATTCTCGTGCAGGAAAATTGAAAGAGTTCGTAGCTAGCTGCGAGGGAGAAATTCAGGAAAGTAGGAACTTGAAAGAATGGCATTGGATTCCAACCAAATTCAATTATGCCGACGTTGCCATACGTCTGGAGGTTGAAATCTCCTTTTCTCCTGAGTGCGAATGGTACCAGGGGCCGGCATTTTTACGTGAAAGCACACAACACTTGGAACTTTGCGGCAGAGCGCAAACAATGGAGTTGTTGCATTAGTTGCTGATGTCTCTGAGGAGAGTCCAAGAATCAGCTCTTCATCAGAAGGGTGTGGATTGGGGCTAGTCGGTGACGTAACAAGTGTAACGACTTCCATTGTTCCAAGTCCAGAACGGTTTTCTTCGTACAAGAGATTGGTACGTACAACAGCCGCAGTTAAAAGAGCTGTCATATTTTGGCTTAAGAAGTACAGAAAGGAGGATGTAGTGTCACCATGGCAATCCAATGCATTGGAAAGAAGAGATTGCCAGACAAAATCAAAGAGGACTTTGCTGCTGACTGCTGACGACTTATTGGAAGCAGAGAAGAAAGTTAATGTTCGTACGCAATTGTAAGCGTTCGGGTCAGAGTACCACATCGTACGAAACGGGGGCCAGCTAAAGAAGAAGGGCAACTAGCTGAAACTTTCTCTTTTTTGTGACGTAGATGGAATCATGCGTGTGGATGGAAGAATTACAGCAGCAAGAGACACTTCGGATGAAACTAAGTGTCCAATCATCCTTTTGCCTAAACACCACGTTACGGTAGATACTGATAGATCGAGAGCACGTACGATTTGCACATCAAGGCATGGAGACTGTGCTCACTAGTCTTCGACAACGGTTATGGCTCATAGACGCTAGGCATGTAGTTTAACGAGGATGGACAAGATGTCAAGTATGTTGTCTGGCTACTTGTAAGAAAATTCCACCAAAAATGGGCACCTATCCGAGTTTCCGGTTTGCGAATCATCAACCACCCTTTACATTTTGTGGATTAGATCTTTTCGGACCGATTGAAGTTACAGTTGGGCGGCATCATGAGAAGAGATGGGGAGTTTTATTTTGTTGCATGGT
>JAQFYG010004531.1:0-10920 GCA_034694325.1 Entomobrya corticalis | reverse complement strand
AGGGATTCTCCTTTAAAAAGAAACAAGACATTATGCTGCTGAAATGGAAAAAATTTCCGTTGTTTACTGTTCTGTCGTAACCTTAGATAGTAATGTACTTGTGCAAGTTTTCTAACAGACAATCAGAGAGAAGCCGGAGGAGGAGGATGGGAGAGATGAAGCAATAGAAATGGGAAAAGAAAGCTGGAAAAATAAAACAAATTTTTTTTACAGAGATATCATTGCAATCATTACACTTGTTTCTTCATTCTTGAGAAGAAATAAGTTGGGCTGTTACCCTAATACTCTTGTTACCTTTTTTGTTATTGAGGATAAATGCATGTGTGTTTATATAAGGAACATGTATAGAAAGGTTTTTATAGTAAATTGGTCCGTTTTTTTAGATATATTTTTTGTTGTTGGAAGTTGGAGATTTGAAGTTGAGGATTGAATAGCTATAACAATATCACAGCTCTCAACATGCATATAAGTCTTTACGAAATAATCTTATAAATAGGTATGTTGGGAGTTGGGACTGAGGAGAGAACGGGGAATTATCATGGATAGGTACATATATATTTATCCACAATTCCACAAGGTTGTTGTTTTAAAACTAAAGTAATATCTTTATATCTATATGAATATGTACCTTATATAAAAAATATATATTAGTTTAGTGTTCTGCTATGCTGCAGGCACAGAAGGACAATAATAATTGGTATGACGACGATTCTAGTAAACTCTTGACTACTACGAAAAAGGTAGTTTTTTTTGTGAGTTTTTGGGTTGCTGCGGTTGTGGAAAATGTGGATGTGGAACTGACTGTTGTTCTGGTATTCTCCAGTATCCATTCCTGCATATTATATGGGATGGCTATATGGCTTTGGCTAGTTTTTTTTGGTAATGCACTTGGCACTTGTAGAAAATATCTTGCTGTTCTTTTACTGTAGCTTCTAAACTAAACTAAAGTAAAATCTAGAGAGGAAAATACATGTGAAGGTATATATATTATAAGTATAATAGATGGATATAGAGATGATAATCCGTTGACGATATTATGATGGAAAAAAAGGGGGAAGCAGTTTGAGCTGGATGAAAATAAAAATAAAAAGGATGAATAACGTGCTGGATGATGGAAGGAAGGAGATGATCAAGCCAGAGCTCAGGATTCAGGATAATATTTCTATTCATGTTTTTTCAGAAAAGTAGGAACTGAGTTTTTGGCTTGCATTGCAGCTTTTGTAAATGTAAAAGTTACTGCGGTTTTTGATGTAGTATGAGTAGGAGCATAACAGCTTGAAAAGAAGCTGAGGTAAAGTAAAAATGATAAAGTAGCCTTTTCCCGTGTAGAATACACCTACCATAATAATAATACAAGATAATAATCATAACAATGGAGAAAAATGGGAGTTGGTTTTTCCTAGTGAACTCTTGGAGAAGTTGGTGGAGTTGGTAGTAAACTTACTTAGATGAATGATTATACAAGACACAATGCACAATGGTAAGCACCGGAGACCGGAGCCGGAGAAGTTTATGAAAACCGTATTCCTCCGTGTTAAACCATTAGTTTCACGGATAAAATATGAAAATATGAAATGCAACAAAAGAAAGTGGAGGAGGAGGTGGAAGTGGAGGTGGTATAGCGGTTGATGATGATGGTGGTGGAGGTGGCATGCATGTTCAATGTATATTGTGTGGATAGGGACAAATATTTTTTTGGACAGGTTCCTTGTGAGATCTGAGACCTGAGACCTTTTATGGTGGTGTCTGGCTGGAGAATAGAGAAAAAGAAGATGTGTTATGGGTATTGTTGGAAAATAAAAATGGTGGGAGGATATAAGGTATCATAAGATAATATCAAGTTCCAGAGCACCAGACAGGACGCTGGAACTGGAGTTTTTTTCTGAGGAAATGAGTAAATAATATCATTTTCCTGGAGAAAAGGGACATTCCATGCGTGATATTCGACATGCAAAAAGGTAGAGAAAAAAGACACGGAAAATATTACTTATGAGACCAGAGACCTCTCTGGATTTGTGAAACTTCTTGGAATAAAAAAAATACGGTAAAGGTAAGGGTATTACCATATCATGTAATAATCCATAGAGCAAACATACTTGGTTTTCTTTATGTATTTACTAACAATCCATGCAAAATAATATGCTAAAATATAAAGTTGAATATGTATAAAACATAAAAAATGATTGGAATGGAGGAGAAATGGACGTGGATTATGTTGATCTTTTCCACGGATTTGGAAAGATGGAGAAGCAGAAGAAAAAAACCTCAGCATTATTCAAGATCCAAGGCTTTCTATTCATTACACAACTCCCAAAGTCCCAATAAGCGTTCTTCTATGTCTCTCTTCATCTCTAAAAGTTTTTTTAACCCTTTCTTTTTTGAATTTTTTATTATGTTTAGACATGCAAACTTGCAAAGAGATTTTTTTCTTTTAAGATATTAAAGTAAAGTTGAAAAAAAGTTTTTTTATTTTGTGAGAAGAGAAGAAGGAGATTGAGTTTGAGCAGGATATGATGATGATAACCGTATAAGGAATGCATAAGAAGTGGATTGAGCATTTAATATTCATACTTGGCATTTCGCATTGTTATTGTTATTCATTATTATTATAGTTATGTATGTAAATAAGGGCGCATGTGAGAAAAAAATGTGTCTCGTCGGGTTTTATATTGGGTGGGAGGACGAGGGACTGCTAACAAGTCAGGTAAAATAATAAATAATGATGAGAAGAAATAATAAAGGTGAAAAAAATATTGTATAAGAGCTTATAGTAGAGGAGATCTGTGACCGTTTATTTTAGTTTTGTTGGCGGTTGTTTGGTATATCGCTTGCGGTGTTTTTAGCGCACACACACACGCCATCGCGAAAACAAAAACGGTTTGTGTGACTGTCGACTGTATTGTTTTGTTTGTGCTGAGGTTTTGCAAAAAAAATATATATAAAGGAAGTTGGTAGTTGGAAATAGCATGGTATTTTATAGGCTTGTGGTCAGGGCACTGACCAGAGACCAGACTAAAAAAGGATGTAGGTATTTATGTATTGTTTAAATGGGAAAAAAGGAAGCTTTATAGAGTTTAGAGTCGACCACGACCTCATCATTTAGAGTTATTACTGCAATTAGAATGAAAGAGCTTTTGTTTTGGATTTGTATGGGGAATTTTTATAAAGTTGAGTACCTGTCACCTCTCGGGTCTGTAGTCTGTAAAGCTGAGGAGGTGGTTAATGTGGATGGACATAAATAAGAATAAAATGAGTTAATGTCAGTCAGGAGGAGAAATAAAAAGTAATTTCCTTTTGTTTTCAGGTAATATTTTTGCATGACACTATAACAAGTGAGGTGTAAAAAACGCAAATATGTTGTGGGGGAATTTATTACGTGGTTGTTAGCAAATGTAAAGTATGCAATTGTTGAGTATAATGAGGTGTTAGTCATTAGTGAGGAATTTAAGGAATGTGTGTTTTGATTAAATAAAGAATAAACTAGATTAGATATTATGTACCTTAAATACATTTAGGTCTGTGCCTTTTTTCCAGGTTATTTTAGAGATGTCCAGGAAAATGAAAATGTAATCCCTATTTGTAATCTGAACTCAGAACTGGAACGAATTATGAGTAGGCATATTTTTCTGATCTTTCTTTTTTCGTAACATATCATAAAACAATAGTCAATCTTTGAAAGACAATAGCTTATTAGAAAAAGATGAGGAATCTTGGCATTTGGAAGGATGCCAAATTCAAGATCATAAAATATATTTAAAACTCAGACAGGTATAAATAGGAGTTGTGATCATCATTTATTCCATCAAAAATATTTAACTGTTAAACTTTTAGGGTTCGAGACGATATTTTTACATATTCATACACAAAATATGCGACATCTAAAGTCATTTCTGTAATACTAATTTTTAACTAAATAAAAAGGCTCTTTATGAGTTTGTTTTTGTTGTTTCCATTATTATCAAGATGAGATTTTATCGTAATTATTTTCTTTATTAATTATTATTAATACCAGTTAAAATGCTAAAAGTTGACTTTAACAATTAAAAAGTTAAAAACCTTATTATTATTCAATCTGTAAAAGTAGGTGGAACGCAATTAAATTCCATCCGTCTTTTTATTTATAACAAACATAAATTTTTTACGTGTTTTACAAAACGGCAAGCCCTTTAACAAGCTGTCTTGATATTTTTCCAGTTTTTCCTTTTGGTAGTTCATCAACAATGTAGACACCTCCTCGCAAATGCTTATATTTAGCAAGTTTTCCTTAAAATGTCGTCCGCAATATGATGATAAGGGTCACTTCATTTTGTAAAATTACATGCAAAGTAAACTTAATTTCTTCATCTTACCATTAGCAAACTGCTTAATTTCTTCAGCTAACTTCTCCTTTGACTCGTTAGAGAATGCATCATTAATTTTGACAAAAGCACGAGGAACATGGCCACCGCCCTCAGGATCTGGAATCCCAACGACGCAAACTTCGCTGATTTTGGGATGATTCATAATGACACTTTCCAGTTCTGTAGGGGATATCTGAGACAATCGTGGTTAAACACTTAATTGTTATTGCTCATAGTTTGAATTGTACTGTAATTGTACCTACATGATTGTTATAGTATTTAAAAACTTCTTTAAGTCTATCCACAACAAAGATGAAACCATCCTCATTGTAATATCCGATATCACCGGTTCTAAAGTAGCCGTCAACAAACGAATTTTCTGTTGCCTACAAAAATTTAATTTAATTTTGTGGTCATGTTCATTCAAATATATAATAATTATTAAATTTATAACTAAATATGAAAACCTCTTTGTGGTTGATATAAGAATGAAAAAGGGATGGTGACTTGGCAAATATTTCTCCTTGTTGGTTAGGAGGCAGGATTTCTAAAGTGTCTGGATTCCTTATTTGTAGTTCAGTGCCTGGACAGGTTTTGCCAACAGAAAAGTCGGGATAATCTTAACAAGAATGACATATTTATCATCAAAAACATTTTGGTCCGTTAAATTTTGTATCAAATAGTTGATCATATCAGACTTTTTACCTTTAATTCCAAGAGATTCCTTCTTATGATCTTCCATTAGTACCGCAGTTGAAGCGCAAAGGCGTAATTCTGTCATTCCGTATGACTGTGAATTTGAAATTTAAATTGCATTTGATAAGATCTTTAACTTTATTTTATGAATCAGTTAATTATAACAGTGCTTACGACAACAATATCTGTCAAATTTGGAAGCTGTTTGAATGCTGTTCTCATAGCAGGACTTAATGCGGCACCTGCAGTGTATATTACTTCAATGCTACTGAAATCGCGACCGTTATTGTTATCGGCCATTGCAGCCAGAAATGTTGGAAATGCTGTTATATAGCCAGGCTGTAAAATGATTAAGAATTTTAAAAATAAGTTTGTCATGAAATGAGAGTAATTAATTCTTAGTTGGTTAGTTATTGTGTTCTCCAGACCTTGTATTTTACTACAGCATTAAATATATTTTCTTTCGTCAAATCTGATACGGTTACTGCCGTTTTCCCACAAGCCATTATAATAAGTCCTAGTGTTGTACCGCTTATATGGATAGCTTTTGTTGCGACAAGATTTGGTTTGTGATCTAGGAACGGCACCAATTCAAAACACCTCATTTGGTAGAGAAACGCTTTATGGGAAAATAGAGCTCCTTTTGGTAGACCTGTTGTGCCAGAGGTGCATAGAATAATTGCAGGATCGTCTTCCGTGACAAGAATTTCCGGGCATTCTATGAATGGTTATATCAATTAACAAATTAAACTTCATCATTTAAATAAGTCCCTATTTTTTTTAGGTAATCCGTATAAACAGGTATTACGCATTTCTAAATGGCACTGACCCTTTCCATCGTCTTCTTCCATGAATTGTTGCAGCGACGGCAATGGCACATCCGTTGAAGATGAGTGATTAACGGTTATAACATTAACGGTCCATCCCGCTTTTTTGGAAACTTCTCTGCACATTTCCAAGTTTTCCTGCTCGCACACGATGAATTTCGAATGGCTTTCTTTGACGCGTGCCAAAATTGTTTCTAAAGATCATCAATTAACTTTGACTTGTCATTCATGCACAAATTTTTCAAAAGGAACAAATATTTTAACCATTTTTTACCTGCATCATCCTCAAAATACGAAGCTCTCATCACTCCATTGGCTCGCCATACTCCTGTCAGCAAGATGTACAATTTGCACAAATCTCTTATCATATAAATTACAACATCCCCTTTGCGCAAACCCAGTTTATGGAAAGCACTGGCTACTTTACGGGTTTCCTCATCAAATTTGTTAAAGTAGCGTTTCTCATCAGTGAGACCATCTACCTTTGTTTAAAGTTTAAACAAGTCAGTTAGGCAAGTCAATAAACAAAAAAATTCTTATTTTTTACACGAATATGCCTTTGTAGCATTTGAAAAAACTCAGCTTACCAGCCAATATGATTTTCCTAAGTTTGCGTAATGCTTTGCTTTTGCAAGATAATATTCCGGAAGTGTTTTCTCCTTAACGGGCTTGATCTCTTCATACTCGGATTTCAAAATTGAATTGAACATCTTTTCTAAATTTAATGACAACTTTTAGTTTGATTTTAAATGATATTTTCTACTGGCAATTAACTATGCACATGGATTGTTACAAACTCAACACTCAGCAGAACGATACAACGGAACGGACAACGGAGTGGCATGAAATTTGACTTATGAGTTGAGTTTCCTGTGAAGACATGAAAGGAATAGACATGGTAGATAATAACACTTTCGTTTATCTTATGTAGTATCATGTGTCAAATTAGCATCATTATTTTTTAGGATTATCTTTGGATTTAATATCCATCATGCCATTCTCGTGAATTATTCTTTACTTACGTGTTTATAATATTTGCATAGAGATAGGGTGACAGATTTAATGACAGATTAAATAATATGCAATGTAACTTATCCCTGGATTAAAAATGATTTTCAATTAGATGGATGGATGAAAACTATAGATATCAGTAAGTATACTTTGTATTTAGTAATTTATGACAAGTCCGTAAAATGCTAATTCATATTTAGATATTTTTTATTATTCGCTTCAGGCTGTAAAAAACTATAACGGAGCATTAGCAATTTTGTGATTTTTTATGACGCTAAATAATTTTGTATAAAACGGAAATGTTACTTTTATTTGCAGTCAATGTGAATTACAATTGGATAAGCGAGTTGACATTTTTATGATGTATAAGAGCCTGTTGAAACTTGTATTTAAACGAATGAAGCATGAAACTTAATACACAGATAAAAGTGCGTGTAACTTCGTGGTGGCAGTGTGGTCTAGTGGTTAAGGCGCTTACCTGTTATGCGTATTGGCACTTGTGTAGTTGCGTATGCTTCATACGTGGCCGTGGGGAGGCTGACGAAGGCCTAGCTGTCCTGGGCAACCTTGTTAGCTCTTATATAAAAACTTTGAATATAAAAGCTAATAACTCAAATTATCGATTACAACATTTCATTCCACGTTGATTTAGCTAAATCATACAGACTCATTAATAAACTTTGAAAGAACGTACGTACATTTGCATTTACATTAAAAACGAACTCTTGAAAGACCTCGCCTGGCCCTGACAAGTGTATCGCGCACAGTTATCAAGAGACTCAGGTTCGAATCCTGGCACTGCCGTAACTTTTTGCTTGAGTTTACCATTTCAAATCTTCATGAAACTGTAGTTTGTAGTTATTAGTTATAATATAATTTGAAAAAAAATATGAAGTTAATAAATTTTTTTTGATTAGGAATAGTATTCACAATGCTTATCATTTAAGCTGTTGTATCTAGTTTATAATATAATTTTAACAATAACAAGTTAAATAAGATAGACAAGACCTAACCCCATAAATTAAAATGTGAAATGCTCGTTCTCGCTGGCCCAAGGGCATTTCGAATTTCGAAAGCTTATCAGTCAGAACTAGAAACACTGGCACCTTTATTAACTAATTTGCATTGTTTTAAATGATGTCATTATGACATCGGATTCCTATTCAAGTTTTTGAAATGAATAACAATAAGTTATTGTTACGATTTTTCCAGGAATTAAAGTACTAATACAATAGGCATATATTTTTCAAAGACAATGGCATTTGGCATATGGCCTCTATCCAAAATTAATAAAACACCTGCGAAATCATAAAACAATAGGATGCCCGAAAATTTTAGCAAATTTAGCCAGGTATAAATAGAGGCTGCAATCGTCCGAGGCTTTCATTCTATCCGTTAAAACTAAAATTTTCTTAAATAATAGCCATTTGGCTCCAGATGATAATAACATTGTATTCTGGTTTAATTCTTACAGCCCCTTTTTGAAATATAATTTTGATTATTATAACTGTTTATTCCAAAGTAAAAACAATATTATAACTTTTTGAATATAAAACTAAAGCTGCAAACTGATCTAAAAACTAAACTATTAAAAAACTTTTTAAACTATTAAGTTAAAAAATTATCTAAAGAAAAATTGCTTTTCTGTTATTGTCAAGTTAATATCATAACAAGTTGATAAACAGCCCAATAGACAAAGATTTCATGCGGGGCAAATCGGCATTGCTGAGTTTACACCGGGAATAGGATTACATGTGGATTACCTATTCAGGAATCCAGAGATCAATTCAATGTTTAAAACAAATTGTTATATTTTATAATCAGTTAAGTAGTTACCAATTAAATCAGTTGTGGTAACTAAATATTTGGAAGTTTAATTAGAGTTCAAACCAATCAAATCAATGAGATTATTTTTCTTCCCTGTCACCAGTCGTCGATTAATTGATTGCTGATTTTCATTTGTCTTGGCACTTGGTGTCTTATTAATTGTGTTGAAGACAGAAGAGTTTAATTAGCAATTAACCATGCCATTTCGTAAAGTTGACTGCAGTGAAAGTGTGGAGGAAGCGCTTGCCCGATTGGACCTGGAAAGTAAACAAAATAAACTTGCAAGGGAGCAGGCTAAACAACGGGAGAAGGAGGAAGCGGCCCTTAAGAAGAAGCAGGAAGAGGAAAGATTGAAGGCGAAGAAGGCACCAAAGTCTGAAAACACTTATGAGGATCCTATGTCTTTGGAAGGGGACAAGTTAAGGGACGTTGAATACCCGAAAAATGATAAAGCTAGGACGCTGTATCCGGAAAGGGGAGGAGAAAACTATAAACCTAGTTGGTTCGCTGTGGCGTTCAAAGGCGAAGGAAGGGAAGGACTGGATAAGTTTAAGTGTGAGATGAATGTGTGGAAAGTGGTAAAAGATAGTAAGTTTGACATTATAATTAAAACTTAAAGTTTCATTAAGAAAAGGCTGGATTTATGGAATTATTAGAGAGCTGATTATCGATATGATTGAATTGTTTGCAGGTTATTTGGTTCAGCTAATGATGGGCGCTTTGAAAGCTTCGGGATGGTATGTTCAATTAATTTTGGATTTGATAAGTGTGCTTGTGAGTTACTCTAATTTAATGGTATTCGGGTTTTTAACTGAAAGTTTCCTCAATTTTTCAGTGAGGTTGATATTCGGCGGCACATCTCTTGTGAAGTTTGTGATCACTCTGTTACCGGCGGCTATGATCCTTTTCTTAATCAGGTACTTGAATATCAAATAATAGTAAAAATACATAAAGGTTTCTTTTGGTTAAATATAGAGGAAGGTTCCTATTGATTATCAGCTTTCAGGGCCAAAGAGGAGTGCTTATTGTGGATAATTCTATAACTTGTCAAATTTTTATTTGTTTTAGGTCGTAATATGCCAAAACACTGCACGCTGGAAAGGAATTATTCAAGGAGCTTTGACTCATGAGTTGATTCACATGTTTGACAATTGTCGTCACAAATTGGATTTAACAAATATTGACCATTTAGCTTGTACGGAGATTCGAGCCGCAAACCTTGCTCATTGCAGTTACATGAGTGCACTTACTGAAGGGTCAGTTATGTTCGGTTCTGTTAAACAGCAACATCAGGTATTATTCAAGTGAAAACTACTAAAGTCTAAATCTTAAATTCATATGATTATCTAATTAT
The DNA here is from genome assembly GCA_034694325.1 of Entomobrya corticalis. Taxonomy (NCBI): domain Eukaryota; kingdom Metazoa; phylum Arthropoda; class Collembola; order Entomobryomorpha; family Entomobryidae; genus Entomobrya; species Entomobrya corticalis. The sequence continues at coordinate 865 of JAQFYG010004531.1, read as the reverse complement.
TGATGTCTTTAATGTTGTAGGAATGTGTGAAAAACCGAGCTATGCGATCCGTAATCGCGGTCCGAGACGTGTCACAAGAGGAGGCCATGGAGGCTGTTGAAAAGGTATTTGATAAATGCTACAATGATCTGGAGCCGATCGGTCGACGTATCCGCCGTAATTCTGACCATATGGAGAAGGCTTATTATGATAGAAAGAACATGGGATATTTATGAGTAGTTTTAACTGCTGTTTAACTATTAAACTATTAAACTTTCTGTAGTCTGATTTAAATATTGTTGATAATTGTTTTCATAGTCATTATTGTTTAGAAGTTTTTACCGAGTCAGTACACTGCACTGTGGTGTTAATCCTAAGGTGCCATTACTACTAATTGTTAATTTTATTTTAATGCAGAAGATGCTTATGATTTCCATAATTTGAATGCAAAGTAAACGTTATTTAATACTGGTTGTTTTCAAGTTAATAATGAATAAATTCTTGTACAGATTTGATTGCGAAAGAACAAAATATTTTATTGTTTGCTTTAACTGGATATCACAGCAAAGGTGAAAGGAGGATAAAGTACACAGCCACACATAGCATTTTACTTTAATTTTAGTCCGTATGATGAACAATTTTCTATATTTTGAGCACTGTTGAGTCCACTTAATCCAAGATAGCCTGCAAAACAACACAAGTTTAAAAGCATATTAATTACTTGTTTACTTTACACAAATTGTAAACAATACACTTAAATTATTCATGTCAGTTATCTTTTAATTGCTCAATTACCTATTATAAGCAGAACTGGAAAAAGCATCGCCTTCCCTGAAATTCCACTAGTCCAAATAGATGCCCCAACAAATCCAAGCATAAGACCAAC
>JAQFYG010004530.1:0-10922 GCA_034694325.1 Entomobrya corticalis | reverse complement strand
TGGTATGAATATTTAATAAATAACTAATGACTATCACAAAATCCTTATTCCCAGAAAATTTTAACTGTCGCAAGGCAAAAAAAGTTGTCAAAGAAATGAAACAATTTTCTCACGGTTAGTTGCACTGCACTTATCTCTTCTACTAATATAATATCTAACAGTATGCATTGTATATTGTATATCATTGTAATCAAAAGAAAAACATTAAAACAAAACAAAGATTGTCCTGATGAAAGTGAAACTTGATGTATATAAAAATATTGTGAGAGATTCTCCCATGGAAACCATCTTGTCACCAGCACCGCTATCTACTTTCCGTACAACCTCATCATCAAAAAAGAAAAACTAAATATCTTGCCCTGTTTTGCTCATCTTCGTTACAATTTCTCGCTTTTTCCTTCCAGCAATAAACTAATTGCTGGACCGACAGTGTCTACTTGACGATGTGATGTAATCCTGAGAACTAGAAAGGGCTCCATTCCCACTAGACATGAAAGTAAATAAAAACTTTAAACAAAAGTTGATGTTTATATTTTTCTGTCCTCGCAAAACAGAGAGATCATCTTATAAAATTTCATTTACAATAAAGTGCTCCTATAATTTTTTATCAGGGTCGCTACCATACTATAACTTATTATCTAACAAAAACATAGTGGTAGTGTCTATACTGCAAGATGACAATAAAGTAAAAAAACCGAGAGAGTAAAGAGAAACTTACTCAGACAAGATGAGTGACTGCGTTTTAGTGAGTAAAGCTTGCTTGGAGTTTTTTACTTTCTCTTTTTCAGAAGCAACCTGTATTTTTAGAGAGAAAGCAGAACAAACTATTTTTTTATTCTTATATATTTTTATATTGCTGCTGCTATGGTGGCTACTGGTGATGCACAATGCTAAAAAACTTTTTTTTTCTTCTTTTTGTCCTATACTTTTATTCTATTTCGGAAGAAACAACAGGAGAAAAAGGGGAGAGCGGGCTTTAGAAGAAGATCAGAGTAGAATTAATGATGATGGTGGTGATAGCACTTTCTCTCGCGCCATTAACCCCCCATCTTTTCCCTTTCCATTCTCATTTCATTTATGAAATTGTTGTTGTTTTCGTGATGATGGTGGCTCTGGTAAAAGCGATGATACTGTTGCGATCTGCTATGTTCATGAAAAAGGGGGTGAATATGTATAAACATGTACACTGTAAAAAGTGTTTTAAGGAAAAAGGGATCCTTTTTAAAGTGAAAGCACAGAGAACAGAGTAACAGTAATCATTCTAATGGTGGTAGTAGGAGTATTATTAGCAGTGTTACTAAAACTACAAAAAAGAAGGGTAAATGACGCTCGTAATAGTAATGGCGTGTGGAAAGGTGGCTGAGGAAAAAATATTTTTCCTTCTGTCGTCAACCAACCAACTAGACAGCACAGAAGAATCATCATCATCACCATCTTCTTGTTTGCATTCTTTTAAGTGTTTATTAGTGGGTATTAGGAGAAGAGAGAAATCTCAGTATCTCAGTCAGCTTTTCCTTTTACTGAATATTAACCCTTCTATTCCTCTGTTTAATTAGCACTTAATAAATTCCCTATACGCACTCGTGGGCTTCATTTCTCCAGAAAATCTTTGGCTTAATTTTTATTGAGAAGAATTTGAGAAGGAGCAGAATTTGTTGGAAAAGATAGGATATTATATAGTCGTCATTACAATAAAGATGATGATAGGAAAAACGTTGATGTTGATGATGATCATTTCCATGACTGCTTGGGATTTCCGAAAGAGGAGACACATAATACTTTACATGCTTCCCTAATGGGAATGCGTCGCAGCATGAGCACTATACCAAAAAACAGCCATAACTGGTTTCCTCAGAAATATATATATTTATGATGTCAAGTTTTTTGTTAGAAGGATTGTGAATCTGGGAGAAAGCGCTGAGTTGTGATTTAATTTTAAAAACTTGTTTCCTCTTTCTCTCTATTTCTCAGAATCTCTGGTTTGTCTTATGTGCAATCAGTCAAAATATATATAACAAAGTACATTAATTAAAGCTTCTTTTACAGTTTCCAATTTTTTAGCTGATTCTTAGTTTCCTGGAAGGAAATTAAAATGTTTAAAGGATCTTACATATAAAAAGATTAATTAATTAAATAGGATTTTTCACTTTGTGCTTTAATTGTGTACTTTCAGCTATTTTTTTAATTATCTGCTTAAGTGCGCTTCTATTTCCTATGGACATATTATGACATATCATGAATGATGATGATTACATTTATTGTGCGTGTGTTTGGGAATGGATGCTACTAATTTGTTTATTTATTTACTTTACGTCTATTTTCCTTTATGATACTTTAGCCTTCCACTTTCACTAAAAATTTATATTTTATTACTTTCAAGTGAGTAACGAAATTAAACTCAATCTCCTATATAACCATTTGTATTTAATCATCATTGTTGCCATTTTCTATATCGTTTTATATAAAAATTTTGTGCACAATTCTATACAAAGAGATTATATACATTTTATAGTCGTTAGTCCTTCCCGTCAACAAAAAACGTAGTCCCAGAGTACCCTTTGGATATTTACAGATGAAATTTCATCAGATTTTTTTTATTCTGGGAGTTTTCTGCTCCATGTACAAAGTAAACAGGATGAGAGCGAGAGGATGAGTTTTTTTTGGTGTTCACTCGTCCTTATTGTTGTTCTCTCTATTCTTCTTTCTCTGTGTGTATGTCTGTTTACTTTTTTCCAGAGAGAAAAATAACAAAGTAGTATATATTTTCATAGTGACAACAAACTACTTTAGTTTAACATAGAATTCTATAGTAAAAAATTATATATATAGTCATTTACGACTTATATATTATGTACTTTACTGTTTTGTTACAGAATCATCATTATCATCATGAGTCATCCCAACTTAAAAGGGGTAATGTGTTCCCAGTTCTTGAATGAAATGTGATGATGAAAGCAACTATTGGCCCTCAAATTGTGATACGTTTTCAAGACGTGATGTGAATTGGGCAAAAATAAAATCTTTCCAACTTCCAACTCCAAAAATGTTTTCTGTTTGTATATTCTTGCTGTCTACAGTAACAACACAGCAGTGGTAATAGTAATCATTATACTTGTTTGCTTATTCCTCTCCTGGGAAAAATCCTATAAAACCTTATATTTTTCTTCTTAATTCACAGTTAATCATAAACATTACTAGATAGTTTATATGATATTTTAATAATAAAAATAAAACGGGGAAAATGTTTGTTAAAGCCAAAATAACTACTAAAGTGAAACATAAAATGCTATTAAGTATTTACTCAACAATATAATGTATGCTTCTAAAGTTTTCTGCAAACACCACACATTTTTTTCATACAACCACTTTAATTTCTTTGCCGAGTAAACAAGCACCGTAATAAAACATGTTACATATTATTATTTGTGGTATGTCAATTCTTGAATAATTTTTGTTTCTAGGAATATTAGAATATAACATCAACCATCAAACAAAACCATTCAAACTCAAATAAACCTGAACTCTGAACACAATTTTTGTTTATTTTTTGGTTCATTGATTCTCTAAATAAATAAATTACACAAGTGACTACATAATATATTCACTGTGCAGCCATGCAGCATTCTTCATTTCCATCTATTTATAGAGCCTCCAGTCTCAAGTTTCTTTCACCATTCTTCTCCGCTTCAGAATGCGACCGCGATTTACATGTTTAATGAAAAGTTCACAAGTACCGAGAGCCAGAACACACACATAGCAATTCTCTCACAAGTATGTAAACAGACAACATGACAACAAGTGAAATCATTTAATTTTGGTGAAAGCATACACCACACCACAAAAATATGTATTTCTTGTCAGGAGACAATAGATTTGAAAGAATTATGAAAGATACTTGATATTTGTACAAAAGCATTATTTTGATACGCAAATTCTTCTACACAAAAAGCATTTTTGGTGCGATGTTAAAATAAAGCATTTTATTATTGTTGTTCTGGTGACTGATGACCTTTGTTGAAAATGCTAAAAAAAGACTGAATGTAAATATTATGTACTGCTATCATTATTTAAAATGCCTGGGGAAAATATTGAATATGAAAGCTTATTATTTTTTTGGCAGTTAAAAATGAACAGTAGTTTATCAAATATATTTTTTGGCATGCCAAGGAAACTACTCAAACAAAGAGTAGGAGTAGTAGCAGCAGGCGAGGAGGAGGTAAAAAAGGGTAAACCATGGAATCAAATACAATTACCTATTTATCGAATAGTTTATTTTTCTGTTCAAATACCGGTGTACGTGGTCTTATCAGTTATTTACTCTGGATGTTTTACCTTGATAATCAGCGTCAACCGCCCACATTCAGCTTATCCCACCGCCCCTCTATTTGACTCAACTTTTACCGCCCACATATTCAACGATTGAAAAGTTTTAAAGAAGCTGACGTTGAAGGTTTTACGTAAACTGTTAGCAAAAGCTGTAAAGACGTAAGCAGAATCATTAAAATAATTAGTTAGAGATTACCCGGAAAACAAGTGAAAAGCTGAAAAAGAGAAGAAAAGAAGCCAGAGAGCTTCATTTAGATTTCATTGTCTGCTCAAAAAGCTCCTTTCATGTCATATATCTTTTAGAAAATTAAGACAACAACTAGAGACACAGAGAAGACACACTCACAAACAAAATAAATTCTTCATCTTAAAACCAGAAGAAGAAGAGGATTCACCCAAAAATATATACAAAAGGAAAATAGATGAAAAGAAAATGTTGTTAGGAAAACTAATCCATTTTTTTCTTGTAGAAAACAAAGGGAAAGTTTCTCTTTAGAAGAAGAAATTTTACATTTTACACCATGACAACAACAAAAACAGGCAGGACAAATAAATAACCAGAAGTGCTACAATGAAGATGAGATAAAGAAAGCAAGTGAATAGCTTATAAAATCAGAGATAACATCCTTCATGTAACAAAATCCTTTGAAAAGGCCAGAAGAAAATGATAATGAGAACAGAACTCTTTCATTTAGACAGACGTAATAATAATTTAAAACGAGACAAAAAATGTCGATAGGCTTTGTATTTGTACACCAGCAAGTTTTTGAAAAACAAAAAAACTATAAATTTCTGCTTTTATTTTACATCATTCATCCATTCATTTCAAGTTTAACGTTTGAGACTATATTTTAGCAAATCCAGCACACAATTCAAACACTGTCTACAATTTTAGTGCTGACACCGCCAAAAAACTGGTTTTCTTCTTGTTCTTTAAAAAGAGAGAAGGCATCCATTATGTTGTTTTTTAAAAGAAAAAAAGAAAGAAAAAAAGCCGAAAGAGGAATGGACGTGTCATGTATCTACCTAAATTACTCACAAAAAGATATCTTGTTCACTTTCCCCTTGTTCTTCTTCTTCCTTTCTTTCTTACTGACTACTTTACACTGAAAAACTGTTCCTTTCCATCTTTCCATTCTTATCTTATCTTCTTTATATTCCTCGTCTTTTGTTTTCGCCTCCGTCCTCGTTTTACTTCCCACTTTGCTTTATATACATATTTTGCACTAATGGCGTTGTTTGTTGTCTACTTTGAAGGGAAAGTAGAGAGGAAGAAAGAAGAAGTGACGAGTTTGCAAGCTTTACTTTCTGAATGTCACTCATCCATCGTCACTCACTTTCACTCTTTCTTTCTGTTTCTTCTCAGAAGAAAACATTATATAGTATCGTCTTACCCTTTTCTGTGTATATATTCCAATAAAAAGTCCTACTATATAACTTGCTGTGGTTTTATTTATGGCGTTGATGCCGTTTTACTATTGATTGATTATTTCCACGTACACTTTTACCGACCTCTTCCATCAATTAGCTCACTTTACTTTGGTTGTGGTTTCTTCTTTCTTTTCTTGTGGGAAGAATAAAGACGATGAGGTGGAAACAACGTGATTAGTGGAGAAGGGATCCACCTCGACTTCAACTTCAAAAAAAGAAGTCTACTGCCACCGATATTGCCACCTCTTTTGCCACCACAAAGTTTAGTACAAGGAAATTATAGAGTTTTTGGAGAAGAGGTGAGGAGAGTGCTCTAGAGCTTTCTATTAATCTATCTACATCCCGAACAACAACAACGGCAATTAGTGGTTTGCCCCTTTGGTCGACCTACCTACACAAGTGTCCTTAGAGTAAAATGAAGTGAATAGAGGGGAGGAGGAGGAGATGAGGAGAGAGGAGGGATATATATCCACACACAATTTTCCTCTCTTTTGGGTATTTTTGATAATGGTGCTAATGAGTGAGTCTGACAGGAAGATTTCGATTCTTGGAAAGAGGAGGAGAAGGATATTGGATGTTTTTTTAACGTAACACGTAAAGTGCTACAAACCCGAAAAGTAAAAAGCTTTTATGTGTCGCCAAAAATAGATGGAACGGAGAATCAAGAGATTTTCCCTTTTTCCACTTCCCACTTGAAATGAACAAAAACTTGGAGTTCAGAGTCAGAGAGATAAATAGAAAAGGAAAAAGTTGACAAGAAGAGACCCGGTTTCTTTCATTCTCATTTTATCGCCATCATCATCGTCTTCCTCACAGCGAAAATGACCAATAATGTCTTCCAGCTTGTACGTGTCTGTAAACTTTGCTAAATTTGACTCTTTTACTTCAGTGTATGGAGCAACCTAAGAAGGAAAAACTTTTCCACACTTGACTAATGGCAGAGAGGACAAGAAAAAGGAAAATTTTGGGGGAGGATATTACTGCTTTTAAGTCAGGCATAAATAAAGTGTTCGGATATATGGGAAAACATGTTCTCACACCATTACCAAACCAAACTGAAGATGATGATCATGATGTTAAGAAAGGGTAACAAAAGGCGGGGCAATTACAAAAAATATATCTATATATTTCTAGAAGACATTCAACAGACAAGCGACAAGCGTCTCTCTTCTGCAAACAAAACCAACTCTATGTCTACTCCAATTTCCCCATTCACAACAAGTACTTTAAGACAAAACTCATCCCATTGTCCTTTCCTTTCCTGCCAATCAATCTTTTCAGAATGGAGGTGAGGACATAAACTGAAGATGATTCTACCATTTTCTATACCAAAATTCTTTATATATTTTCCCTCCTTTTAATCTTGACTCTCGTCTTGTTAAAGAGTTAAAGAGCACTTGAGTATCATCATCTTTATCATTTTCACCACAAAAACCTTGGATCCATCCACAACCGCACCGTCACCATTCCGGCTTAAAATCAGCGATAAATTCCAGGGATTAGCCAATCAACAAGAACACTCTAAATTTTATCGTCACCATTCCTCTCAATCAATTTTCCCCTTCTTCTCTTTCTCTCATCTCACTCCATTCCATCCATTTTATTTTACAATTTTACATTATAACATCCATCTTCAAATAAATTATTCTTGGGAAAATATTTCCCCATTGTTCCAGAAAGGTGTACACAACGAGATAACAGAGAAGACAAAACCAAGCGTATAATAGCTGGCACGATGAGAGAAAAGATGAGAAAGAAGAATTGATCATCATCGTTTTAGTTATGTCGTTTCCTCGTCTTTACCTCCTCCATCCATCCTCCATTCTAGTCCTCGTCCTCCTCCTCCCCAGCATTATTATTACTTGGTAATAAATTTTCTCGCCATTCATCCTCCCAGATAATAGGATACGTTGATGATGACGATGATAGAAGCGATCCACACACATCAATCCTGCTGTTTTTTGCTCCTATGTTTTCGTTGCATGTTGCTCCTCTTCTTTAACCCTTTCTTCTCCAAAACTTTCTCTTCATGTATCTGTTAGGTAGTTTCTAGTCCTCCTGTTGTGCTCCTCTCTCTCTCACTGTGTGTGTATGTGTGAATCTGTTTTTCTTCTTGTGTTTGTGTGTCATCAATAAAATAAGCTTTAATATCACTAAGCCTCTGCTCAAAGTGATAAGTCACACCAGGCGGCTTTCACCACATAACATAACAGTGTGCCGTGCCAGCAGCATCAGAAATCGTAGCAACCGAGTTGGTGTGGTGGCGGTGGGACAACAATGAGGAACGTCATCATCATCGTCATCTCCATCCTCGTCATAGTCATCCCAAACCAAAGCCTATTCATTGTTATTACATGCTTTATAGTTGATAGCATGGCTACTACTGAGACTTTCACCATCATTCACACCACCACTGCCACCGACACTACCTCTCTCTCTTCTTTACCTTCAACACCATCAACAAAATCAACACTTTCTCTGTGTCGCTATCCCAGAAAAAAAAAAGTTTTTTTTCCGTTGGACTTTGGGATGATGATCATGATACGGCCTAACTTTTTGTTACTGTCCCGCTGACTGAATGACGGTAGGGGCAGGCCAGTACAAGCTTTAACATGCTTTATTATTTGTCTCTGGGACCGTTACTATAATACTAATAGTGATGACGGTAGTTATTCTTCTAGGGATTTTCCTTTCCATCTTGTTTTTCTTTGACTACTTTTTTGTCCGGTGTCCCCGTTTTTACTTTCCTTTGATATGTTCTTTTTGAAACTTGTTTCGAAAATATATTTATTGAGAACATTGGGAAAAAGTGGGAACTAACAAAATAGATGCACAAAAAATCCAAAATAGGCTTGAATTCTTCCAGAATAACGATAAAAGTTTAGGATTCTCATCTACATCTCCGTCCGAGAAAATGGAGGATAAATGGAAAGGGACAATGATAACAATATCAGATAGATAGAGAAATTTGAGAGAGGAACTTACAGTTTGGTAATTTCCAGAAAATTACCAAAAAAGTTTGTAGCGATGAGACTATGGGAAGTTGTTAAAATAATGGTTTGGGTTTTCAAGAGAATTTATTTTTAGTGGCTGCTAAGTAGTCTTCTTTTCAGCTTGTTTGTTATGTGTGTTCTCTTCGTCGACTTAATAATAATCAGAATGGTAATAGCATTATTAGCCCAGACAATATTAAAGTGACAATGAGAAAGAATCTTATTAGAGCTAATAAAAAGTAGATTGTTTGTCGTTTTTTCATCTCTGTTCATAATACATTTGTACAGTACGTCACAAGAATATAGAGGAGACCTTCAAACAGCATTACTTATTCTCTCTCCACAGATCTCCTCCGCCTCCATCAATTTCTTATGAAAATCACACCCTGCATTACCTACAAATAATCCTACTTTCTCCCTTTTGATTTATTATTATTTTATATGCTTTTCCTCCTCTATTTTTTTCTATTTTTATCTCAAATATATTGTCAAAGGACAGAAAAGGTATCAATTCCTTTTTCCTTTTGCTTTTCAATCCTTCCATAATTCATCACATGAGCTCTGTAAGCACACGAGGAGCACACACCATTCAATCCCTTTCTTCTTCATTCTTTATCCCTTTTTTGATGGCGGAGGTTGGACGGATGTTGGATGCTCATCTTATGGATGTCCTTATCTACTTTTAAAATATATATTGCGACTCATTTTTGCATGAATGTTGGACTTGTAAAAGGAAAAAAGCCTTTTTTTCTTCTCATTTTTCTCTGTCTTTTGGTTTATATTATTTTTTTGTCTATGTAAAGATTTGAAATTCCACAAGAGTGCCAGTCTTTTTTATACATTTTCTTCACAGATCACACAGTGAGACCAGGAGAAAGAGAGAGACAGAAGGCCGGGATGAAAAGAAGGATAATGTTATTCCAATCCAAAAGGAAATAATGTGTAATGGGAATGTAAAATAGATGGAGATAGAGTTGAGAATAGGATATGAGGCTACTACCATTATTATTATGTAGGTTATCTATGGAAACATATGTTATCTTTTCCTTGAAACAACACAGTTATTCCACGCAGATTGCATTTTCCTTCGTAAAAACTCAAAGAATTGGATTAGTGGGGAATGACGTCGAGGAATAACAGCAGCATATAGAACCCACATGGCAAAATATTATATGGTTTTTTTTGGAGGAGAACAGGAGACTCCTCCTGGGCAAGGGACCCTCCTTTGTTGGCGTCGAAACTTTTTGGAGGAAAATCATCCGATGAAAATCATGTTCGTGATGGTACCATAGTTCCCTTTATAAAGGTTTTACTTTGATAGCTTTTTTCTTCTCTACTATCTCATCATGCAAATGACGACAAGTCCGGCAATAGACCTTTATCCTCAATCCTCATCATCACGGTCGTCACAGGAAAACTATTGAAAAAAGGTTCTATTTTTCTCTCTCTCTCCCTTGAAAACTTGTAGTCTTTCTTTTTTTGAGTAGATTCCTTTCACAATAAAAAATAATAAAACATCATCCCTTTTTCTCCCTTCTTGTCAAACAATGAAAATCTAATAAAATGGGGTATTTTCAAATAGCAACAGAGTCTATACATATGAGCACGGATTTTCCACAATATATTATATTACATTATGAAAAAATAACAGAAAATCCGAAAAGTAAACAAGGAGAAAATACTGTTGGTAAAAAAAAGAAGAAGAGAAAGAGACCCTTTCTGTAAACCCAGAGAGAACTCATTCATCCACAAAGAGCAAAGTCTCTCCAGAGTCTCCCTTTTCCAGTCCGTCAAAGACTCCAGATTCCACAGCCCTCTATTTCCCCCTTTTTATTATTATAAAACCACTGGTTTTTCTATTAAAGACTACTTGTCTACTTTCCCACTATTTTCCATTTTTGGGTCCTTCGTCTCTCTCAGTTTCTCTAGTCAAGAGAGTAGTAGTCTCTCTCTCTTTCTCTCTGTTTGTGGTTTTACTTCAGCAAATAATCCAGGGGCAAACAAAAAGTCTGCTTTTCATTCCGAGAAATATATATTTTTTTAGAAAACTTGGTCAAAATCGGGAAAAGGGTCCAACGGAACTAAAACTAAAATTTGTGTACTTTATACTTTCAGTTTTGTTCATGGACCATCAGAAATATTATGTATCGTTTTCTCTTATCTTTTAACAGA
>JAQFYG010004529.1:0-10923 GCA_034694325.1 Entomobrya corticalis | reverse complement strand
AATTTCTTGCGTTTCAACTTTCTAGGTGAATTACCATATCAATTGACACAAGTGGCATTGTCATTCAAATTTTCTTTAAAAGAAATAGAAAGTTGTTTTGGCATGTTCTTTTCCCACGGGATTTATGGAAGTTTTTGATGTTGAACCTTGAATATAAATAATTCATGAAGTTGTGTAGCTCAATATTCGTTGGAATTTATAAGTACGTTTCTTGTTTTCACTTTTCGTTTTAGAAGTTTGAAGGATATGTACACCGACAGATATAGTAGAATGTCAAGTGCTATTGATCTTTAGTTCTGTATTTTAGAAAATAGGTACAAATGAGTAAGGAAGGTAATCATTTCGAAAACGTTGTTTCTTTTATTTAATTGCATCAATAATTTAAACAAAAATAATCTGTGTATTTTACTATTTGTCTTTTGAAACGATGAAATAAAAAATAAAGTTACATGTTTTGTAGAAAAAGTCTGATAGGTTTTATAAAAAGTAAACGTTAGCACAATATTCTAGTTGACATATATTTTGGAAAATTTTTCAGGATTTCTATAATCATATTTTGCAAATAGTTTTTAGAATTTAAAAAACGAAAATTTGCTATTTTTGTAGCATCGAGTATATTTTATTTTAAAAGTAAATTACACACATGTTCTCGTTCAAAAGGATACATATATTAATGTAATTATAATTATTTTATTTTCTCACATAAAATATATACTTATAAACTATCTCTCAAAGCTGCAAATGATACTTTTTATATCAGTTGTATTGATTTGGTCACATGTTGCAATTTTGTTTTTGTTAGATCTGCAGAATCCCAAGAAAATGTCAAAAGCCTTCACAGTAATTTATAAACTTTTTGATGATCATGATATAGCCGTGTCATAATAACATTGATATTGATTAGATGACCATGACATAAAATGTATGAAAGAAAATGAGAACTCTCCTTCTCCTGAATACTTTTTTCGTTTCTCTTGTCCCTTATAATTTTTTATTGTCGACAAATTATTGTATCAGTGATTTATAACTACTGGTTAATCACTACATAACAATTGTGGTTTAAACAATATAAATATCGTAAAAACGATACTACTAGTTGCAGTAGCAAGCTTCACAAAATCTGCGTTCCTGCAATCCACACAGACAGACTGCATCTTCATCGCATTGAATATCTAACATACGTATTCTACGTATCCGATACTTAATAAAATATACATTGAATTTTATTCATCTACACTTTGGTTAACTGAAATAGAATATGCAAACAGCCGTCATATTATTATACGTTAATCCTCCTTCATAAATAAATGAGTCATATAAATTGTCAAAAAAGCATGCCAACCTCAATGCCACTCAAATTTCTAGCATTCATTCACACAGCTCCTAGTTCTCGATTCTTTTCAATTAAATGCTATCTAGATCACGTTTTGAACTCCTGTTAACAAAGTAATCAAAGAAATTAAAGATTTTTAAGCAACAAACAAAAATATTTTCCTGCAAAGATAACTACTAAAAATACCGCTCTTAATAACTACTCATAACTATAAAAGTATTTTCTGCAAAATTGGACCAGAATAAATCATTTTCCAAACATTGAATCCACTATATAGTTTAGTCTACCAGTAACAAAATCAGTACACAATGCTTTCACTGCTTTCACTTCTAAGGAGAAAAATTTGACGAAAAAATTCTTTGCATTTGCGAAGCTTTCCCCGTTTCCCCCAAAAAGGAGAAAACTCTTGATGTTCATCCTGCTTTCACTCAGTGAGCATCCAGCAGCCAAAGGATTCACAACATTTTCGGAGCTTTCTTTTTTCCAAGCAAAATAGTGCAATGGAGACTCTAATATTCTCCGACAGTTTTGGGGCGAATATGTCCATAGAAAACACAACCAATTCTACAGAATCCAAGTTAAAAGTGTTCGGCTCACCCATCTTACCATCCGAATTGCATCAAATTAGTGAAAGTTCGTTAATATGTGTATTCATCTACTGTATAGTTTTCATAGTGGCGACTACCGGAAATTTTATAGTTTTATCATCTCTCTGGAAAGAGTACAAATTAAAACATTCCCGAATTTCCCTACTATTTTTGCATTTATCTTTAGCAGATTTAATAGTCTGCTGTACTTTAATTCCCACAGAAGTATTTTGGCGTTTGACAATTCAGTGGAAAGGTGGACAAATATTGTGCAAATTAACACAGTTTTTGAGAGCATTTGGTTTATATCTCAGTTCGTTAGTGTTGATTTGTGTAAGTGTTGACAGATTTCTTGCCATCGTATTTCCATTAAATGCTGTAAAATTCGGATCGACAAAAAGAACAAAATTGATGATAACTTTGGCCTGGACAGCATCCATAATATTTTCAATTCCACAAGCTGTATTCTTCGGTGTTGAAGTTCATCCAGAATACCCCAGTTTTCAACAGTGCGTTACAACAAATTTTTTAGATGATTCAAAAGATGTGAAAGTGTACAGTATATTTTCAGTGGCCGTTATGTACTTTGTTCCGCTTTTGGTGATTCTGTTCACGTATTCCGCGATAATTATAAAGCTTGTAAGAAAATCACAGAAAGCAAGGTCAAGAAGTCTATACGGGAATGTTTGGTCAAGAATTTATGGACGAAGGAGGAATTCGAATGTCACGTGTCAGTCACAAGGTAAGATGAAAATAAAGTTGCTTTGTTGAGTTACCAATTAATTTTTGGTTCACGGGTGCAAGTTAGAATGGGAAAGGAGAAAGTGAACTTTGGAAAAAGTCAACATGTAAAAGTTTATATATGGTTTTTATAGAATGCAACGCATCTGCACAAATGTTGCAATTAAGATGTAGTGGAAATGCAGGGGCTAATGTGTCCAAGGCCAAAACAAGAACTCTTCGAATGACGGTTGTAATAGTTATTGCTTTTGTTTTTTGCTGGACACCATATGCAGTGATGACGTTATGGTGAGTGAATTACATTTAGTTAATTAATTTTATTTTTAGAGCAAAGCAAACAATATCAAACAATTTTTTATATAATGTTTCTTTTAGAAATTAGTTCTAAGAAAACCGTGTAAAGATAAAATTTATCCATCAAAACATGGTCGTTAATTAAAAATGCTTGGAAATATTTGCTTTTGTTTATTTTATAGGTACATGGTTGATCGGAAAGGAGCTGCTGAGGTGGATTCAAGGGTTCAGGATGCATTATTTTTAATGGCGGTAGCAAACTCCTGTGTGAATCCCGTGATTTACAGATATTTTAATTATAAACGAAGAAATCCTAAACGAACACGTATTCGATGTTAATTTTTTAATGAACGTAAATTTAATATTTGAAGCTATATTAAAATTTAAAAATAAACAGTAAAAACACATGTTTTAGTTAAAGGTAATAACAAATAGTTACAAAGATTTTTGTAGGAGACTTTCACATTGCTTATGATAAATAATTACAGGTTTTTATGCTGGGCTAATATTCAGTAATTAATGACTTTTCTTAGTACAAAACCTCGTTCTACAATTGCTTAGAAAATAATTTTCTTTCAAATAGATAACATCATATCAATTTCTTTACTAGAAGCTATATTCTATACTATTACATCTAAATAAATAGTTTGAAATATCAAATGATGCTACCTAAACTGTAACAAAGTAATTTTGTACATAATAAACAAGTTAAGTTTCGTTTTGAAATAACGCGTGTAATTTAAGTTTCTTTTCATGTCACATTTCCTGACTATCGGACTGATAGAAGGAAAAAAACTAATTTTTCTGACATCATTTCATAACTGTTCTGTCTAAACCAACCAGAAGAGTAAAAACGATTCACCCAAAAAAAATATTTTTTGAAAACTATTACAAAGAGTAAAAGCGCGTACAAATAAAGGCATTTACCGGAGAAGCAAAGTTTCATAAAAACAACTGCCATATCAATTCACGCAATATTACATGCAGATTCAAATTGTGTTTGTACGAGTGAAAAGAGAAAAGCACGTCTTTCGATTTCGGTTTAAAAAAGCTTTTTGTTTCTTTTCGAAACATTTTACTTTATTTTGGCTCTATATACTTAAATGTTTTTTTGCATAACTGAACTATGTGTTGGCATTTTCAAGCCACAATAGGTTTTTTAAAAAATTACTTTTTTACATAATGTATGTAATTTTATTTACAAATATATTTTTTTAATAACAAAATGTACAAAATTAAAATTTCATTTTCAGAACAATAAATAGCGTATCACAACTATCTTATTTGCAAATATACTCATTCGCCTAGTTTTTTATGTCATTTCATATAAATCTTTTCCATAAGCACTAAATTTTGATAGAATTTACGATTTCCGGGAACAATTCAAAATTGATATATCTAAGCTTCAATTTTATTTTAAAAATGGAAAGAAGAAACCAAACCAACCAAGGAGAAGTATATCTTGTTCAAAAAATCTCTCCTATTACGTTTTTATTTTTATATAAACAAAATGTTTATTTGTTTTCTACTCACAATAATTCCCTGTGTCGTCGTAGTTTACCTAAAACGTGTTTTTGTAAATAATATAGTATTTTGCACATGTTTGACATCCATAAAAATAATCAAACAATTTCTAAAAACATGTATACTTATTTACTCACAATGTTAGTGAATCTTTAGAATCATCAGTTTATAGTTCAATATGACAGTAAAACATTTCATTTTACTGATTTTTGCTAATTATGATTATAATTTCTGAATTGTTTTCACATAAAACAAATACTATACGACTATGTGGTCTTAAACATCTGCACTTTGTCTTGCATATGTTTACCAAATGCTATTAAAATAAATCCTACTATTTTGGATTTAAATTTTTTTCTACGTTTCTAAATTTAAATCTACGTATTCATAGTAAGAAACACACGGATCATAAAAACATACTCCTATGCATTATCACATCACATATCAATAAATTGTTTGATAGCGCCAAAACGTAAAAAATAAAACCTAAACAAGAATAACTTCTTGGAATTAAATACAAATTTACGACCAAATGCTTCAGCGATCTTCAAACAAATAGATTGTGAATCGAACTAAACATCATGATGGGTCATGTTACCCGTCAACAAAGTATTATATAAGCTTATGTTTGAAGTAAAGTTGGTTGAAAAAATATCACGTCGTTGCCAGCATCCCGTCGCATCAAAACCAGACAAAGCTTTGTACGGTTTCTTTTATGTCATAACAAATAACCTGATTGGTTTTTTGCAAAAAAAAACAAAAGCAGACTCTACAACCTCAATAGTGTCTGCAAAAGAACCGATATGTGTCTTTAACAGGTTGTTTGGATATCCAAACATAATTATACTACTTTCTCGGCAATCTTTACAAATTGTGATGGTTTTCCCATTTTTCTTATCTTTGAACATCCGTCACCCTCTTGAGGTTAAATACAAGCTTGGTAATGAAATGTCAACAAATTTGTTTTGTGAGATTTGCAGAAAAATACGATTTTACTTATATTTTGGGATTTTACAAAGTAAATATTAGCACGCAATAAACTAATATATAATCAAATAAGCGTCTTTTTAATAGTACAAAATTATTTTTCGCTAATTATTTGGTGGACAAAAATGGGCCATTTCCCATTGATCGACCGAGGCATAAGAAGACCACAGGTTCTCGCCAGTGCATTATCCGACCCCGACCTTTTTAGTTTCATTGGCCGACCCCAGCACTAAGTCGTTGCACAGTCCGACCCCGAAGGATAAAGCACCCAACATATTTTTAATCGCTTTTATAAACAAAGTCTGTGTACCTGTGTATGCCTAAATGTTTCATGTTTACGATATGGTCGAATGCTTATAAAATATAATATTGATAAAACGCTTCATTTTAAAATTGAAGTCATCTTTATCATTGTATCAACCTGAAATTTACAGCGTCAAGTTGTCAATCATGTAGTAAATTCGAATATTTATAAAACAATAGATAAAATGCGCTTCATTTTACAGATACTGTTGTAATAGCGCTTACTTGATTTTGTAAGTAATTCGTATCAAAGTCAATTTGTTTACTATAAAACAATAGAGGCTGTATAAAAAAGATAATTATTATTATTTTCTGTTCCCGTATAACTTACAGTGGCAAAAATTACTTTTAATAATTTTTCAAATTAAATTACGTAATGTTTTTGAAAGGATTACTTTAATTATTAAATTACCATTATCAAGGAATGTGCTTGTTTAGTTTAGATTGTATATTCTGGTGTACTTTGTCACTTTAAATATCTCCATTTGTTAGATACTGAAGACATTATTATACTGCTACAATATTGTATGTTCAATAATAAAATACATCTATCTATATCCAACTTGAACGTAAGTAAACGAAGCTCATGGGAAGTGCATTCAAGTAGCATGTCAGTCGAACATTCTGTCTGTAATAAGTAACCAATCAAATATGCGATTTAATATTTTATTATTGTTCAATGATAGGAATACAACAGTCTCACAGATTCTTACAAATTTTCAAGATGCGAAACATCAGAAACTCTCCATTGCTTAACCTGCTTGTTGGAGTTTTCACTACATGATAGATACTTGAAGCTCTGCATTTTAGTTTGCTACAATGATGAAAAATGAAACATTTCTTAAATATTATATTTTACAAGCATTTTATGTTGTTAACATGAAACATTTAAGCATACACAGGTACACAGACTTGGTTTAATAAAGCGATTAAAATATGTTGGGAACTTTATCCTTCGGGGTCGGACTGTGCAACGGCTTAGTGCTGGGGTCGGCCAATGAAACTGAAAAGGTCGGAGTCGGATAATGCACTGGTGAGAACCTGTGGTCTTCTTATGCCTTGGTCGCGTTGTGACACCTAATCAAAAAATGGCTTCCCAAAAAAGAAAAATGTATCTATTGCGCAGTAAGAAGGTAAAAACCTGAAACCCCTGAAAGGTTACTGTAAAAAGTGTAGATTACAAAAGTTTTTAAAGAGTGTAACTATATTTTTAAAATATTAGAAAATGTTTGTTACTGTGTAGTTTAGTTGTTTATAACATTTTATGCAATTTGTTTGAAAATGGGCAAATAAATGCTAATATTTATTGTACAATGTTAAAATTGTTCCATTTAAAACTAAAAAGCAGCAAAAAATATTTTGTAAAGAGAAGAAACTTAAACAGAGATAAAAATGTTTGGTACATGTTTTATTCTGAATTATAATTTGTACTATTGTTGTTGACTTTGTGTTTTTGTACTATTCTGTTATAGTACAGGTTGTCAAAATATCTCAATGGTCTACTGTATTTTTAAAAAATGCAAGCGTATGTAAACCAGAACTATTTACAGAAAATTTCAGCTGCCGTCACAACAAAAATTACTATAGTGGCTGGTGTGAATTGAATTGAATAAAATTTGTAGGTAAACTCTATGACAGATTGTGGTACTCAGAAACATTTGAACAACTAAATATCCTCGCAAGCCATTTTGGTTGAAAGTACAAATACCGTGGAATAAGTTTCTTTGTAAGTATATACGTTTTACTTAGAACGCAACGTATCTTTCAAAACAAACAATTAAAATAAACATGGCATAGAAATAGAGGGGCAAAAACGTCTTTAAATATCATTCAAACATAAAACCTTTTCAATGGCATCTGCAAAAGTAAATGCATTTTTTTGCACCCCAAATGCCGCCACAAAACGTTATGATAAGCTTAAGAGCTCATTTTTATTAACATTTATGACAATCTAAAGTTAAATCTAATATGTACATATATAAAAGCATTTGACATTTTCTTGTTATAAATTTAAAAACGTGTGACATAAATATACCAAAAATATGTTTGTGAAACGTATTTTGTCAAAGAACAAAAGCAAAGTTGATTTTGACAATTTCTGTAGAAACATGGCATTTCCGTAAGCCTAACACTTGAAAAATCCTTTGGCATCTGCTTCAAGTTAAATTTAATTACGCTTTAAAAACTAATAGAAAAAACAATTTAAAACTGTATTTACATTATCCTTATATTTACAAACTACCAATTCATTTTTAGGCTTTTACTTGGAACACGAAGCTCAAAAGGTTTAAGAAATCATTAATCATATCAAACAATTATTGCCGACAACATAAATTATAAGTTATTTATAAAAGGAATTTTGGCATTCAAAAGAACTGAAAGTCAAATCGGTTCAAATTTTCACCAATGTGTTAACGACATTTTATGAAGTCACAAAATAAATTATATATACATTATGTTGAACAAAATCAAAAGTCAAAGCATTTTTAAAACGAAAGCCTTATAACTTCATGCAAATTCCTAAGGTAAAATTTTCAAAACATATTCCAGTATTGGCAAAAAAGAGTTCCGCGTGTCTTCAAATAATTGTGATTTTTAAAAAGGGAAATAACTTGTCTATAAAATGGTTTTAATCAGTTTGCTTGTTGCTAAATTTTTTGCAACAACATAATTCTTAATGAACTCTTAATGAAGTCCAGTCCAGAATACCTTATTCCTTTGAAATCTATTTTACTTATAATTACGCTCTATTACCAGCCAGTCAACGTTTCTTGCAGGCCACTAACGTAATGCACAACTATTGTCCAAAAAATGCCAAACCAGTTGGTTTTTTTCTAGTTGTTTAAAAGTGAATCACAGCCTTTCTTCGTTAAGAATCATGATTCTCAAGACATTTTTCTTGTTTTCGTTTTCAAACTTTCTCCAGTAGAAAGGAAAACAGTTGATATATTTCCAACTTTCTCCCTGCACACTATCAGTAGCAAGTACACACACACATTTTTGAAAGTTTTTGGGGCAAACCGCTCATCCGCCTAAGACCAACTTTTAGAAACTTATGTTAACACAACCAGCTTGTCTCTCGAGTTTACCGTCTTACTAAACAAATTACCATTAAAATCCAACAAAATTAGTGAAAGTTGTTTAATATGTGTTTAAACTGTACAGTATTGATTGTGGCAAGAACTAGAAATATAGTGGTATTGTCATTTCTCTGGAAACAGTACAGACTTAAATTTTCCCAAATTTCCGTTTTACTTTTGCAACTGTCCTTAGCAGATTTAATTGTTTGCTGTGCTTTTATTTCAACAGAAGTATTTTGGCGATTAAAAATTCTTGTTAATTGACACAACACCTAAAACATTTGGTTTTTATCTTAGTTCATTAGTGTTAATTTGTATAAGTGTTGAAAAATTTCTCTCCATATTATTTCCATTAAATGCAATAATTTTTGGTTTAGTTAAAAGGAAAAAAACTCATGTTATATTTGGCATGGACTTTGACAATCCTGTTTTCAATCCCACAAGAATTTTTTTTCGGTACTGAAGTTCATCCGGAATATCTAAATTTTCAACAGTGCGTTATTAATTTTTTTGGGCAATTCTAAAGATCTGAAAGTTAATAGTATATTTTCAAAGACTGGGATGTACTTTTTTCCGCCTTTAGTGATTCTTGTAACGTATTCCGCGATAATTGCAGAATCCGTGTGAAAAGCTAGACAAAGAACGTCACAAAGTCAATATCAGAACATGAGGACCCCAATTTATAAAAAGAGAAAGTCAACACGCTTAAATCAAAGTCACAAGATAAGATTTTTTTGGATGTTAATCCTCAATATGGAATTGTTACTTTTTGTACAGCTTTTGCATCAAGCGCAAATAATTGTATTGTTTACTAAATAAATGTAAATACGTATATTTTATATTATCTAAGAATGTAATGAATTTGAAAAAACTGCCATGTTTTTTGCTAGACACCTTATGCAACGACGACCTAGTGATAAGCTTTAGAAAAATATAAACTATTTTGTCTTTAATTTGTAAATATTTTCTGATGTGAAATTGTTTAAACTTTGTATTACTCTCTAAATTTAAAAATAAAATTTATTTATCATTTCTCATTTTTTTTGGAAAAAATAAGCACTTTGTAAATATTTCGCTATTTTTACGTTAGAAGGCAATATAGAATAGTAAGTAGGTATTCGTTCTGAAGCAAAAAAAATATAAAAGCCTACCTAAAAATATTGTGCAGAAAACATGTGTAAAATATTCACTTTTTACCTCAAACTTGCATAGGACTCAACAAACATAGTTTCATTCCTATTAATCCAAATAATGTTTTTCCATTCTAAGTTTGATTATACTGCAAGTTTCCTTTTTGTTGTGGTTTGTTTGTGTTTTTTGTTCATGTTTTCTAAAAATAGCATTCCTATAAAATTTTAAGAGCACTTATGTTTGAAGCTGTGAGAATGTTTGATAATGTAATTTGTGCATAAATTCTTAATAGGTTAGTAGTTGGCACCCTGATGAGTTCACCACGAAATATAAAAAAATGACAAAATTATTGAAACATGACATTTTTTTCCAATGAGTCTCATTTTTCATTAAAACAATTGACGAATGTATTTGTACAGTACAAAGTACATTCGTATACAATTACATACAATTTCAAAAATTAAACAAATCACTTGAAATCTCCATCTTGAAATCCTACACTCCTTATTTTTATAATAAAAACTTCCATTAATATTAGCAAGTCAAAACAATTTATATAATAAAATGATCTTGCATCAACAATAAAGCAAAGAAAATTATGAGTGAAGCAAAAGCAAAAAAAACACAAAAGAAATTCATGTATTTCTAGACAGTCCAAAGTAAAAAACATTAAAATGGACAATAAAAACTTTTTTCTTGTAACCCAAGGCTCTTGTTACATCTTCAAATGTGCGACTTTTTTTGTGCATACATCAGTCCTTTTCTATCTGGTAATTTTAAAATTAAACATTTTGTTTTTGTTCACAACTTCCTGTAATCTCAAATAACAGCTTAAATTTTTTTTTGCATATCATTCAAAAATGGATATAAATGGGTAACATTTTTACCAATAACTTATTTTTATCCAAGTTGAACATCATAATACTCTCAGAATTTATTTTCA
>JAQFYG010004528.1:0-10926 GCA_034694325.1 Entomobrya corticalis | reverse complement strand
AAGGATTTCATTTTTCAGATTAAAAAAATTGTTTGGAATATAATGCCGTAATAATAAAAATGAGAAGGAAGGAATTAACTGATTATATTAGAACCCGTCACATGAGCCGTTTTGTTTCTTTTTAAATCATAAAAAAACATTTTAAGTGTGATACAATGTATCGCTTTTAAAACACGAATCAAGTATATTATTTATGAAACTTGACATAGATAAGCTATAGTTCTTTATTTCACCTTAAACTTTTCATTCCTTTTCAAAAGTGAAAAGGAGGCTTGTCACTGAAGATGACGGTTCACTTCCTCGATGGTGTTCTTGATCAGATGGGATCATTCTCGTGAAAAATGAAAAAAAAAACATCTAATGATATATACTTGTGATTATGATCCCTTTTTTTCTTATAATTAGATTAAATATCTCCCACAAGGTATAAAACTACTTTTGTAGGTTATTCCTTTGTTTTGGAGATAACTAACTAACTGCATAAGTGGGAGAATTAAGAATGCAAGCGCCTAGTCCCCGTTATAACTTGCCGTTTATTTTATAGAAATTATAAAAATTATGCAGATTTTAAGATTCACAAATGCAAAATATAGAAGAATAAAAATGAAATATAGTACTAATTATAACAATTACGTATTATTAGACTCGAGGGGAAATTAGAGGAAGCAGATGAGTTAGGTAGAGAAGACGTATGAAAACAGAATAAAGAAATTATGAGAGCGGATCAGTCAGATCTACACAGGTAGAGGTTTTAATATCATTTTCTTCTTGATGAATATTTTTAGTTTAGAGATGAACGGATGGTTTGTGAGTGAGAACAAGGGAATTATGCAAATGAGGAAAGTAGAGCAAGCCTGAGAACAAGAGAATTAAGCTGGGCTCTTGGGCTACTGTACTTTTCTGTTTGTTTTTTCCATTTTCTGTTGTCTGTGTGTTCATTCATTCATTAGCTGCGGTTCGCCTCTCATTTTTAATTTTATATCTAGTCATTTGCGTACACACGAATTAATTAAAAAATATAAGAGCTCTCTCCTGTGTCGGACTAGGGACAGTTATTAGACAAGTATAATGTTATACTTTGCAGTAGATTATAATTACTGACCGTTACTACACTTCATAATGAAGTTTTTTTGTTTGTAACTTAGGTGGTCTTCACATAGCTGGTTTCCTTATTGCTTGTGACTGTCTTTTCAGCCGGGTTCCCTTCTGGATGCGGGCTATTTTGCCACTTGGAGTTTGGACCTATTGTATCCTGTGCCTGTCCCGATTTCCGTTCGTTCTGTTTCGTTCATTGTTATCCAGCAGTAAATACACTCTATTTTTGCTTCAAGGATTATGCCACCAACGCCGATACAGATTTCAATGTCAGATAGAAACTCGTGCCAAAGAAATCCAAGTAAAAAATTAATTTCCCTCCGAACTAAACTATTTTTGTAATTCCATGTCGTACTTTTTTTTGGCAAATGAAATGCAAATGAAAAAAGTGAGTTTTTAACTAAAATTGAATATTATATATACAATTTTCATGATAATGCATGTATTTCCTTAACTCTGTTCTATAATCCTTTATCTCATCTCCGGAGTTTTAACCAGCACTCTTGTTATTTTTCTTCTTAAAACATGATAAAACTTTTTACGGTTTCACTGTATATTCATGTGTCTAGAAATATCATAATATTATCATGAGAACTAATCAAGAAATAATTATCATCATTCCTTGTTACATTTTCATTTTTTATATTTTTAAAGATGAACTCTAAGTTGAACTGATAGATTTTACTCAGGAATCATCATCATGTTTATTGCTTTTTATCGCAATAATGATATTATGTAATAACAGAAAAGAGAAGTTTGGAAGGTGGGTATTAAGATTTTCTACCAGTAAAACATTCAAAATAGCTGCTTCCTGTAAAAAAAAGATGATCAAAATGAATATAAAGGAGATTGGAAGTTTTGGAAGATTGAATCTTTAGATTATTTTAATTTTATCTGAAACTGAAACATTTAGAGAGTGTTTTGTGTGGTGAAATAGTATACACAGTAGCACACGCTTCCTTTCTCCTCCTTTTTATTATTGAAATGACGACGATGCGATAAAAGTTGAGAATTAAAATGTGAAAATGGCTTCAGTTCAGATAATAATAATAATGATGGTGATGGCACTCTTGATAGTGATATCATATGATAATGTGTATTATTTAGAGATATGGAGAAAAAGAAAAGGAGCAAGATATGAGGGTAATGATGATCATCCAACCGAATCTCTTGTCTTGATGTGATGTCTAGTGTCTTGATAATTTTCACTTGATGGACCAGAGAGCGTCATCATCAGCCAGAGCACAAGTTCTAGAGATCAAAATCGCAGATTGACCTTTTTACAGCTGAAACAATATAACTTGTAGTTGTAGAGCATTATTTCAGATCGCGGTTGAAAAAAGTGAAAATTGTAACAAGAAAAGATAAAAAGTGGCTACATAACTATTGTATTATTTTTTAATACAAGTGCATTTGATATGACAAGGTTAAATGTTTCTTTTGAAAAAAAGAGATATAGATTAAGAGCAGAAGGAGGATGAGGTTGTTCTCAGTTTTTTGAGAGAATCTAGATTTAGATAAATATCAAAATATCATTTATTTCCATTTTTAACCGAAATATTTTCTAGAAAAAATGGTTCTGCTAAAACTTAGTTGAGATTTTTTCAATTATTTTCAGAAGAAAAATTCCCAGATTATAAAAAAATAAAAGAACTTTTTATGTGGAAATTGTGAAATTTTAAAACATTTTTATAATCAGGAAAATTAAAAAGTTGAAAAGCTAAAAAAATATTATAAAGGTGCTTTTGCTGTAATAAAAGTATGTAAAGTAGCAGATGTACTTACTCGATAATATTATGGTGCAAGTTGTTGTTAAGCTGTCTTATATTGTCTGCGTGTGGATGATAACCATAATTTTCTTATCACACTTATGTCTTTTATTAATAATCCGTTCTGGGCAAGTTCCGGGCAAATTATCGGTACCACCAAGAAACATATTCTCTTTAAGAACAAGTAATGTGAAAAGAAGAAATGAGAAAAGGTTAACTTTTAACTAAAAAAGATCAATTCACAATTCACAATAGTCACTAAAACAATTCGGTCCATTCATCAACCCAATGCAATATCATCTCATAACACATAAAGTAAAAGTAAAAATGATCATAGATTGCTGGTTAATGGAAATAATCGTTAGTCCGCTTTAATGATTGCATCAAATGAATGACACGGGTTGAATCCATTAGCCACGCATGTGATGCACATCAACAACACCTTGAAATTTACACCATTCAAATAAAAGCATACCTAATAGCCGTATCGTAAGCATCTTATTCATCATCTTTAGATCACTGACATCTCTAGCTATTCATCATCAAATCAACAATGCATAATGATAATGATAATATAATGCAATGGACAGGTGGAGATCAGAGAAAATTAGACGACGCCACTCATTCATACAAAATAGGTGAAATTGGGCATTATAAATTCTGTCCTGCTTCCTCAGTCTTCACACTTACACCACTACTACCGCTACTACTTGTTAAAAAAGGATTGAAAAAGTAAAATGTGGTCGTTTGTGCTTGTATCCAGATTAGATAATATGCTATCGTATGAATGGATCATGTTCGTGTCGACCATAAAAAGATAAAATGGAACGAACACGGGCAACAGCAATCACTAGACAAGTCAGCAGTCAGTGGAATCGAAAAGACAAAAAAGTAGTACTTATTTCATTCATTAAACACCGCGGCATCATCCATCCCTCTTTACCATTACCAATGAATGACCATAATAATACCTCTACTTGCAATTGTGCTAACTACCATTATAATTTTTCTATAGAATAAGCTATTATAATTCAAAGTTTGTCCAAAAAAATATAGTCGTGCCGTGGCAGTGCAGTCATCATGGTCATTATTGTTGATGTGATATAGTGTGGCGGTACAAAATAACCAGATCATTTTTCCGCGATTCATCACCGGATGATCATCATTTTCATCCCATAACTATTACTATTCGCTTATCAGTTAGTCTCAGGTGTGATGTGTGCAACCTGTTGGAATGCATGTACATAACAATAAGCATACGTGTATAAGTTATATCATTATCTTTATATTATAGTGGACATGTGCACAAGCAAGATGTGCTTTTGAAACTGATAAGTGATATCTCCGAATCATTCTTTCGTTATTATGAATGAACACTGAGACTGAACACCACTCTTATCAAAAGAAATACACAGTTTGCTGCTGATACTACTACTTTGTGTATAGATCTCAAGGCGGCAAGAAGGCAATTCATTCTCATTCTACTCCTTCTGCTGAGCTAAGGAAATAGTAATAATTGATGGAGAAGTACTGATTAACTAGCAGTTGTATTGTATTAACAAGGTAGGAAAAAGTACATCATCGTATGTACCTACCTAAAAACTAATCTTCGTATCTTATCTTTTTCTCGTTTGTGTTGTATGTTGTATTGCTCCGTCTCTGTCCATCCGTCTGCTCTGCGCTGGTTTTATTCTGAATGGACAGCTAATGTGCATAATGGGTATAACATGTTATATGCATAGATATTCGATATTGTTATTATTACCACAGCGCTAAAATATTATATTATTTTAGAAGAAGAAGAAGTAGCAAAAACATTTCATTATCTTTTCTTGATGATGATGAAGATGATCATCAGTGTGATTCATTCATTCATTCAAGTGCACAGTCCACACAAAACCATTACGGCTTTTGCTTAACTACTGTGTATGCATAACATAATGCATAATAATATCCAATCTATCTTGTTGTTCACGTCAACTCAATCCTAACATAAATCACCTTATTCACCTTATTAAACCTTCTTCTCTTACAAGCAAGCTTACAAGCTAACCCTATTACTTTACTTTACGTATTTTGCATCGCTGATAAAAATCATACTGTATTCATCATAATATCATCATCCTTCTTGGTTGCCATTATACTTTGACTGTAGAATGTAGAACCGCAATATATTATAACATTTTACAAAAGCATGAGAGACGAGAGACTAATTCAACATTTTTTGTCCGTTTTTTTAAGCTACCGTTTGCATGCAAAACATCGTAAAGCATATTTATTATTATTAATCCACACTTCTTGCTTAACTATAAGACATAGATAATGGACTTTTTTTTACAACTTTTCCTCCATTTTATAAATATGCTGATTTGATAAAGGATGCAATAATGTAAGGTGCTTTGTACAAAACTTTATGTTTTTATATCAACTTTCAATATTGTTATTAAATATTTTACAATAATTGTTTCTGACGAGTGCATAAGAGTGTCAATTGGTTAAAGCTGTGGAAGAAAAAGAATAAGAGGCAGCAGGACAGGAATAATTGAAAAATATGTAAAATTAGAAGTTAGATAAAAAGAAATATGAATAAATAAACAGAAGGAAAATATATGATTAATTTGAATAAATTGTAAAGTAATTGATTTCATTCAGCATTGTGTTCTCATATCTTTGATTCCTTTACTAATTGGCCACATTTAAAACTCAAAGTGGCACTTTGTGCTGTTGTACTTGATACCCGATTGATAAGTAATTTTTCATTGCAATTGAATTAAAAAATGCTCTTAACTTCTCGAGTACGTTCGAGTTTTTTTTGTTAAAATGATAAAAAAAATCTTTTTGATTGATAGATGGGCATTTGTTCGCATTCATGCTTTGTATCATTCTCATTATTATTGCAACTTTGACAGGTTAAAAAGCAGAAGAGGGTATATCCGGTTAATGTTCTGTATGGTATCTATGAACTCTGAAGAAGTGTAGGAGGGAAATGGGAATTAAGTACGAGTGTTTCTCTACAACTTTTTATTACTTTTTTATTGCTTTTATATGCAAACGGCTATCATACATAAAAGTAACGTCAGACAAAATAGGTATTTCCGTGAAATATGCATTCCTCAGAAAATGGAAGCTAATAAACTGCACAAAATACTGGGACGGGGATGTCTCTGACTCTTGCTGATTTTTACCCGGTATCGTAGTGAGCTGTTGATGGAGGATACAAAAAGGGTTGCAAGAGTGAAACGTAAAATTCCCATTTCTACCTGTAGATTTCTCACATATTTGATGAGAGCTGCAAAAACGTTAAAAAACAATACTTTTGCTGCTGAATACGCCTTTGGCCTGGCTCTGGCTAGATCGCATTACTATTAAAATCGTTTTAATGCAAAATGTACATTAACACATGCTACGTGTTGGTCTCTTTTAATACTTTATTTTTGCAATTTCTTTCAATGTTCATTTTCATGAAGTTAGAGTCCAATCAGCCAACATAATAAACGCATTAGAGAGAAACAACAGAGCACACAGCAGTAAAGCATAGAGAGCTTGATGTAATATTTTTTTGCAAAAAAAAATTATTTTAATTGCTCTCTGAATTTACATCCTATAATTTTCACTGAGTCAGTAACCGCCGTCAATTTAAGAGTGCTCCGAGTCCGAATGAATCAAAAGAATTTCATTTTCATTTGAATTGAGAACGAATGATAATAAAGTGAATGAGATGGTCGGTTGGTCTAAACTTAAAGTGCATTTGGGGTATATAGTGCATGTATTAAGTAATGGCTGTCTATAAATTAAAGAATAAATTAAAATGCATACATTCATGTTCAATGTTGGAAGTTGGAAGGAAACAAAGTTTCTCTACCAAACAGATAAAATATATTATTTAATTAGTCTCAACGGGCAATTTACCGGAAAATATAAGGATTCTTGGGATGGCAATAAAAGTCAAACTACTACTGTTAGATTTTTCTAAAGAGAATGAAGGAAATAAAGAAGAGGAACTCCGATACAAAAGTACACAAGTTAAATTGTGATCTCCCCGTACTTAATTGTGACTCTATCGGGGAGAGTAAAACTGTACAAAAAACTAGATTGAGCAGCTGTTTACTCTTTTTGGTAGTTTTTTTTGGCTGTCCATGATGGTCTGATGGTACTTGATATCAAGTTCAACAGGAAATTGGAGTGAAATTATTATTCCCTGAAATGGCCCATACGATATGCGCACACAATATTTATATCTGTTTTGTAGACAAGCATGTTTTTAACAATGTAACAACAATGCAGGGTTCCTATATCTATTTCTGCTCTGGCTGACTGACTGATTCTCCGAGAGGATCTCCTTTTTCCTCTCTCTCACTTTTATAAAATCTCATTAGTATTCAAATCAGGTCGTTGAGGATGCTGCGTCGGATAAGCCGAGAGAGCAGCAAGAGTCGGCAATAAAAATCCATTGCATTTATATTGTATGTACGTACACACATACCTACATAAATATAAACATAAATAGACATGCATCCACATTTATTGCATAAAATTGTTAGATAACACCTCTCCCGCGCGTCCATTTCGTTATTTCTCGAAATACTCAAATGGGAATAATTTATTTTTAACACTCTCTCAGACTCAGAAACAACAAAAAATTGCACCAGTGAAAAATAAAAATTGGCCATTTTTATTTTTCAGTTGTTTTTACTCACATAATACTACTGAAATGGTCATTCAGAGAGTACTTTAAAAAGATTTTTTTTCCTTTTCTTGTTTTCTGCTACTGTATATGCGGGAGTCTTTCTGGTTTTTATTATCTCCTTTAAGAAATCGCCCTTGCCATTCCACATTAAATGTACACAATTCACAAGATTTTTTTCGAAAAAGAAAACCAGATGCAGATAAGAAGATAGAGAAAGAAAACAACAATAAAATTAAAAATAAAGCATGTCAAATAACGGCTCTACCACCAACACCTAGGGCAAGGTCACTGCATATTATAAAGAATAAGATTATTATGGAAAATTTAAAGGGTTTCCTTCCTGAAAGCAAAATAATAATTTTAAAGGGAACCGCCACCGCAAGACTCATTAGTAAATTTATTTAGTTTGATTGAAAAGCATCAATAATTTTAAAAGCCGCACACGTCGTCTCTCGTCTGCTGGTATAAAACTTGGATAAAATGAATGCATATATTTTATTCCCATTTTCTTTGGTCGTTTTCACTTTGTTTCAGGTTCACAAAGTGAAACAATAAAAATGAAGTGCCCACATTCAATTTAACCAATTTCCACATTCATTTCAACAACACATTTATATTCTGATAGTTAATGATCCATCAGTATCATCACCACCACCACCACTGCCACTTGATAGTAAATTGCCCTTGAATAAACAAAATGATAAAAAAGGAACCTTCTGACCACAAATATCTGAATGCATGTTAATCATCATTACCAGAATATCACGGTGGTGGTTATATATATGGTGGTGGCAGGTCTCGTCTGCCAAAGAGCTCTTCAAAACAAACAAGAAAAATTACACAATTTTCTCCACTAAAACGCTCAAAATCCACTCAAACGTGTAGAGAGCAAAAAAAACTGAGAACGTGATCTCAAACAATAATACTGACTGGGTGGGGGTACATCCACCATATGGTTTGCTTAAAAAAATTAACTTCCCCCTTTCGTTTTTGCTTGCTTGCTTGATTTACTTGGTTTGCACTCTGGGACAAAAGGGACGTTTTTCACATTATCATCATCCCTTTGTACTTTTGATAATATTCATTCCAATAATAATCCCAAGTGGAATCCGTTTTACCAAATAAAAGGTTAAACGGATGATCCTTCAGCAAAAGAAAAGAGCGACCCTCGTCGATGATGAAAAAATGCTGGCTTTTGTGATGCTGCATGTTATAATGCTGAGTTTGCATCATTTTGCCCCAAAAAATAAACCAAACAAGTGAAATATATATTATTCCACAAATTTTACATTAAAACAAAATAAAAAGAGAGTTTGTTGAGCAGGAAAGTTTTTTAATGAGTCTCATAATTCTGTCCATGAAACGACAACGATGATGAAGGATATGCACATTTACAGGGGGATATGGAGATATGAAAAACCTGATAAAAAACTGGAACTTAACTGGGACAAGTTTTTTTTTCGTTTTCAAACAACATTATTTGATTGTGTCGTAAGTATACTTACATAGGATCGTATAATGTTCCTCTTTATTTCAAACTCGTACAATTTCTCATTCCTCACCACTGCCACAGACCACAGGTATGCTAACGACGAAAGAGTAAAATAAATATTATCTCATTTATTTTGATAAACGCCATAAAAACGGTCAGGTGAACTTTTTTTCCTTCTGTCAAGAAAGGGTGCCTGCATGCCTACTCATTCCTTCATGTGCCTGTTGCCGTAATACGGTATGCTGCTGTTCAAGAACATTCTGGCTGTATGAACACGTTTCGAAAAAGTCCCAATAAATTGCCTCATTTACTTAGAAGATAGTGCAACTAAAACCTGTGTGGTTTCATTTTGGTGGTTACGATATTTATTTCGATGACATTTGTGCAGGTAATTATTACTTCCCTCAGAGAAAAAACATCTAAATAATATCTATAAACGCTTCAATGCCAGTATAAACACAGTATTAACACCCATGAGCTATAAGTTTTTTGGTATGCGTTATACGGGAAATGCCGGTACATACAATTTATTTAAAGCTTTTTGTGGTTTTTCTCCATCGTCACAATTATAAACAGAAGCTACAAGTTTTCCCCCACACTGTGACTGTGTCAGCATGTCTACAACTACATGTTATACTATATCGTCGCTCCACTTCCGGTTCCTACAAATGCATACACCAGCTAATCACATGGCGTTCTATGATTATAATGCTAATCACTTTACAGTCGACTTGTATTTAAGTCAGTGTTTGCAGAATGTTCGTTTTTTAAATATATTTGTTGATGAATGAGAAAAATACACAAATGTAAAACATAATATTTCTGGCATTTTGGACGTTTCCAGTGGAAGAATTGCTTTGCACTACTAATCCTTAAACTTTTTGAACATACCGTAACATCAACCAAATTTTCCAACAGTCAGAGACAGACAAGAGATTAGATAGCCAAATTAGATCCCCTCTTTTAAAATAAATATATAGAATAAAAGTCAACTTAAACGACTCGGCACAGCCCTTCACATTATTTTAACTCATATATTTTTTCATAATTCTCAGATACACAATGCACCCATGCCTGTAAAGTAAAGTTCATTTTCATATCATCCCAACTTCCAAACCTTAAATAATAAACTATTAAAATGTACAGTGAAAAAAACTACAGGAATTAACGGAGCGAAACGGAAAAACTGAATTGACTTTCTGCTTAATTCACAGGGATGATGTACCTCCGCCATAATATGACTAATATCTATACTCAAAGTTGATGGTAGCAATAAAAATGACCTGGAAAAATGGAAAAGAATGTAAAATAGACTTTAGTTTAGTTAAAATAATATAATGCACTCATTCATTTTCCATAGCCAATGCCATTAGCTAACCAACAACGCCTTCACCATCATCAACCAACAAAAAATATTATCACAAATCTCATCTCTTTCCAAAAAATTGTAATTCAAATACATAGTAACTTTGAAAAAAAAATGGAAAATCATGGATTAATGGAGATACGCAAACTTACACACATACATATATACCCATACATGTGCTGCAATAATATCACTATCAGTTCATCTTTATATATTTTTTCTATCTATCACATATCACATCAGCGATGAGACGGTGGCGGTGGTGGTGGTGAAAATATCCCATTTCCCCCCAAAAAAGAGCAGATATTTCACATAAAATGCCCAGTGTAATATCCTTTCTCTTGTTACTTACATGACCATTTTGAATTTGATACAGCTTAAAAACATCCCTTATAGCTATATCGTCAACAAGAAAAAAAAGAAAGATACATATAAAGACAGTGCAATTGCATAATAACAATATCCGAACAAGAAGAATCAGAAAGGATGATGACGATCTGAAATTGTGATATGGACA